>JAQFZH010003153.1:0-14484 GCA_034695485.1 Entomobrya nivalis | reverse complement strand
CAGTTTACAGTTTAATTGTCAAGTCAGGTATCGCACATCAATCAGCATATGAACACATACTGATTAGAATCTTGTTGATCTTCTACATTTTTTAGGAAACACTGAAAACGGTTAGTCTTTCTTTGGTTTCAACAGTAATGTTAATTTAAGAAAAGAAAAACAGATTTATTGTTAAATTATGTCATTAAAGAAAATCGTTACAAGCAATTAAAGTATTTACAGCATAGTCCATAAGCGAGTACAAATAATTAACTTTTATTTCCTTATCAATTATTCCAACACTACCAACCGGTAAAGCAATCGGCCTCATTGAAAACACTAATCTTTTCATGTATTGCAAGTTAGCAGTCTGATGAACTTGACCTCTCCACAATTTCAAAGTATTTGACGTCACCTCAAAAATAAAACTATTTACATACAAGATCAGCATAACAAACACAAACAAAGCTATCAGAATACTAACCACTAATATGTATATATCCGCAGATAAAAAATTATAACCTAACACTGATAGATTAATACAAATCAATAAAAGTAAAAATGCTATGGCTAGAAATACTTGATTTATCACTCCAACCATCACACTGATTAAATTAATACAGATTTGAACTTTTCTGTAAACATGAATTTGTACTTGATTTACTAGCATTCGATTCAAATAAAGCATAACTTTAATGCCCACTTGCTGACAACTAACTATAACAAGTGCAAAACATGAAAATCCTGAAATAATACCATTCCAAATGTACAGCATTACCAAATAGCGACTAACCTTTAGAAATGTATTGTTTATTATGTTCGGTCCGTTGAGTATACTTTTACATGCTATTCCTTTTAAAACAATAAACTAGTTATCCAAATTTTCATACGTTAAGGAAATCGGAAGTAAAATTGATAAAGGAACAATTAATATTAAATAATTGCTTGCAAGTATTCCAAACCAGTCAACATTTTTTATATTTAAACGAATTTTTAAATTTTCATTCCAAAAAGCTTTAATAAAACTTATATTCTCGTTTATATTATCTTGAAGATTCAGTTTGAGTGCTAGTGATATCCCAAAATTTGCTATGGCTACAAGCTCTTTCCCGTATGCAAGTAATAACATATCAGAAACAAACACTAATGGAAGAAAACATCCTACTAGAATTCCTATCAATATTTCCTTAAGTAAATATAAATTGGGCTGGTAGACGAACGATAGTAAAATAAACAATATTTCTGGTAAAAGAATAGTCCAGGGTAGTAATACTGCAGCAAACAAGTGAGGAATTAATTTCAATTTATGACTTGCTGAGTATTTCCATCGTTTCTCAGAATGGTTCCAGAAAATACAAAAGGGATGGTGAGGTAATATGAGATGGTGGTTTAGTTGGTTGGTTTGGAAAAATAGTGTACTTGCCATAATTGAAGAGAAGCAGGTAAAAATGTTACGGGATTTGAATATATGTTACTGTGTTTGATAACTTGTAAGAACTGAAATGAGTCCCGGAAGTCGTCTGTAGTTCCATAAATATATGTTTCGAGTACTGTACGACTATTACTCATTTAATTAATCAATCCAAGTAATAGTTATTACATGAACCAAACGAAATTAAAATTAAGCTATGCCTCAAAAACAAAAACAAGATTACAATCGTAATTACTCTGTTTTGATCAGTTATGAATTGCGATTGTAAAGCTAACCGGTAGAAAAACTGCTGGACATTGGAAAAAAAAATTTTTGAAGTGAAAATATTTTACTTTTTAAAAATGATTTACAATAAGTAATGAACATCTGCTACATTGCATCGATTATTTTTTTTAAATATATATTTTGCAACACATTGATATTATTTTATAATGTATGGCGGCTATATAACATTTAAACATTTGAACAAACAAGTTTCTCGTTACTATTTTATTGTTATATTATATCTTAAGACCCAAATATTTAGTTAAACAGTGCTTTTACAATATTTTTGCAAGTTGGCTTTAAAGGTGATTACGATGGTTCGGAGGTGAGAAAGCCTAAATACATTAAGAGATCTAACGATTATTTAGCAAACGTACTAATATACATATATGTCATTTATTGTTTTTAATACTTTAAAATGGCATTATCGCTAGACTCATTTTAAGTACAAGTTTAAACGTCAAGTACAAGAAATAATGAAGGCCTTAAAAAAGACAACTGCTTATTTTAAGTCGCAACTATATTTTACCCTTTACAAGATTTATTTGGACAAGTATTAGGTTGCAATGGTAGAAACATTTTCAACAACTATTTATATCCATATATATATATATATATATATATGTATTATTAAATGCATCTACTTTGCATACATTTCTAGCAAGTTATATCCATGTTCGTGTCACGAAAAAAAATCGTAGAAAATATTGTTCGATTTTGAAATTGATTTCTATTCCTTGATAAAAAATTGATTTTCTACAAAAAAAAATCTATTGATTTTTATCGATTTTTTCTCCGTTTACTTAAAATATCTTGACGTCTACCGTTCCCACTATTCAAATTCAAATATTTTTTTTGTTTTAAACCTAACCTGCTAAGATAACAGCAATTGTGTTATTAATTGCAGAATCCAAAAACACAGTAAATGTACTCTTTTCCATATAAAACACAGAATTAAAATAAATCCTAATGTCTCTCCTAGCTGAAATCTGCTTCCGAAAATACCCACTTTGCACTTTCTTTTTTAGTGTATCTTTAGTTTGTCTAGAAACACTTGAAATTTCCCCAGAGCTTTTTATAACAACATTGATACATGCTATGATAACATAAGCTGCACCCACAGTATTCAATTGAAGTTCCAAAGGCATGCTTGAAAACCGTTTGGCAAGGGCAGCAAACATCATCGTGGTGAATATATGTGCAAAGCTATAGCAAGTTGGGAGGATTGTGGTTGAAAGGCAGCTAAAAGCAATTTGATTGACTATTTCAATCACCATATAATTCCGTAGAGATCGTGGGCCCCTAACATCTATATTTTTCGTGATAAGATTTAACCATAACTTCAATTTTGCAAAATATATAACCAAAGTTACAACAATAAATGCAGCTGGCAATACACTAAAAATGCCGGCCCACGTATCCAAAATAAATCCGAGAGAAATATATAAATATTTTAAGATGGGACTGGATAAGGGTACGAATTTTTGGAACCTTAAGGGCCAATATCGAACATTGAATGGTTCTTTTAAAAATAGAAATGCTGGAAATATAGGTTGTAAATTAATGAATACTAATGAAATCGCTATAATCAACTGGCGATTTTTTGCTACACGGTCTCGATGACATTTGAGGGTTTTTGAACCTAAACAAATTATTAAAAATTATTTTCCATTATCATTGCAACTTTTTTAAATCAATTTTTTATAGCAAATGCCTTGTTTTCCCTTACCTTCAAAGTAGATCTCCGTTTGGAATATAATGTTGATAAGATACAACAAATCTTTCATATGAAAGTAAAACAAGCCTGCCGTAATCCAGCCACAAGATCTTGATATCACATGCATGTAGAAATTCATGAATTCATGGAGTTCGACAGTTTCCAAGCTGATATTTGGAGAAATGTATATCCAGTTGTAGAGGAAGTCAAAGCAAGCCAAAGAGAGATATACAGGTAGAATTAATAACCGTGCTCCTTTTTTGGGGATAACAAATTTGTGCAACTTATTGTCGTAAATTGGTGGAACGGCGCCGACGAAATGAGAAAATTTGTTGTATTTAATTAGCAATTCTTTGTCGCCTGAAATATGGTTTATTGTAGCCATTGTGAAGATTTATTGAAAACGAATAGCTTTTACTTTAACGAGTCTTTGTTAAAAATTGGGTTTGGCACATACTAAACCGATGAGGAACTGGGCTTAGATTTGCGAAAAAGTAGCATTTGGGGAAAAATATTCTAAAATAGCATTTGTAAGACTACCAAAAAATAACGATTTAAAGCAAATAAATATTTTAGTAGTCTTGCAAAAAACATCATTTTACTTCTCTAAAAAGTTATACTTTTTTCCAGTCCAATACTTTCAGGAGAAAAACTAGCGGTTAATATTTTAAAACTATCAAAATGTCTTATACTAATAAAAAAATCTATTGATTAAAACACACATAACCCATTATCGTATTTTTGTTCGTATGTATCGTATCTCTTACAACTAATTTTTTTTGCATAGTTTGAACAACTTACAATGTGACGTAAAGAAATGTCCTAGATTTAACGCATTTTATGGTGGTCGATACTAGAAAAAAAATAGCCAACATGTTAACGAACGTTAAAAAATATTTGAACAAAGCTCTGATCCATTTGAAAATGGTATTGGATTCCAGGAAATTACATGTAAACTACTCAAACAAATTTGATTATTAAAACTAATCAAGTTTTCACGTAGAAAGTAAACTATTATAAGGACCAATGTTTTGATTAATGGATTACTTTAAGGAGGTGTGTAAACTTTGATAATATATATACGATATGATAGGTAATCTTTTATTGTCGAAGTTTAGTTTTTACGGAAACGACATAAACTCTTTCCTTTGTTCTGCTACTGTATTTACCATAAATATTTCAAATATTACACAAACTTATACATATGTTTTCATGAGTATCATTTTATAAATCAATTATTACACTTGGTTATTTGTTCCAACCGAAAATATGATTAAATCTCATATGACAGCATAAGCTATGCACGGTTTCAGTAAGTCAAATGTTTACTAAGCCACCTACTTTACAAACCTTCTTCAGTTTGGTTATATTGACCGTGAATAACCTTCAACTTACATCTCCGACTTGGTCAATATTCCAATTCAGCTTATGCTCACATGATTCATAATAGAATTTTAGAATAATATGTTATAAAAAACTTGACAGTTCCAACACCTCACCGCATACAATATGATCATTAACATAGTTTAAAATAATTTTTTGTTGGCGTAAGATGAATAAATGTTTATTTAATAAGCTACTTTTTTGACTACTTAAACCCATAAACCATGAACTCTGAGTTCGTATTTTCACACAAGTTCAAAGTCAACAGGGGAATTTTTTCTTTAAAAAATAAAGTCATGATTCTCAAAGTTTTTATTCTTGCATTTTGCCTTTCGATTTCCGTAGGGCAGATTGCAGGAAACCGAGAAAATATTCCCACCACTCCTGATAACATTTGTGCTCCCAATCCACCATCTTTGACGGCAGAACAATTGTCCCCACCTTATTCAACTTGTTCGAAAAAAGTTAGGGAGAGTATTGCGTCAAGGCATCCTGATCAGAACAAAATTACGGTATGAACACCCCAATTACATCTCTAAAAAACTTGAAGATCTTTTTTTATTAAAAAAATGTGTAATTTTTTTAGCCTGAAATACTGGAAACCTATAACTACCCATATGAAACCCACCAAGTGACAACGGAAGACGGCTACATATTAACCGCTTATAGAATCACTGGATCTCCAAATACCCCTGAAGGTCAACAAAATGGTACAGTTAAACCAGCAGTTTATCTACAGCATGGTTTGGGGGCGTCTTCAGATTTTTGGAATTTTCAGCCTGGGAGTAGGAATTTACGTAAGATTAAATTAAGAATTAAGCTATCATTTTCAATTTAAAAACTCATCGTTTCTCATGAATCTCATTCAAGTCATTCATTAAATCATTTTAAACAGCTTTCAAGTTGGCAGATGCGGGATACGAAGTTTGGATGGCTAACTCGAGAGGAACGACTTACTCTAGTAACCATACAAAATATAATGCTGCAACTGATTTGGAGTATTGGGATTTTAGGTAGGATTTAATTATTCTAAAAATAATCCATTTTGCAATAAATATTCTAAAATTAATAATGATTTTAATTTACTTGTAGTTGGCACGAAATGGGAGTTTACGACACTCCAGTAGTCACTGATAAAATCATAGAGGTGTCAGGAAACTCCAAAATATTCTACATTGGTCACTCCCAGGGAACTACACAGTACTTGGTATCCCTCTCTGAAATTCCAGAAATGAACGATAAGATCAAAGCTGGAATTTTACTTGCACCTGTTATCTACACAGGACATATGAATAATCCGTCCAGAGTCTTGTTTCCTATTATTAATACAGATCCAGCGGTAAAATCTAGTTTATATATTTGATTACTAATTAAGCATGGCACACATCAATTTTAAAGTTGTAGATTTTAAAAGGGATTATTATACTTGCAGTATAAAGTGACCAATGCCCTGTTTTACGGGAAGCTACCAAATGCTCAACAAATTAGAACAGGTGCTCACCTTTCCCCTGGAGACTTTTGTGATTTAACGGCAGCAAAATGTGGACTGTGTGACAATCTGTTTTTTGCATCATACGGCTATAATGCTCCCCAAATAAATAATGTAAGCGCCATACATGTAATATGTGCTGGTGACAGAGAGAAGGGACCATCAGGAAAAATTGTGCGCTATTTATTTTTCCAAGTTGCCTTGCAGTTTCTAAAGAAGAAGAATGCAACTTGAAAAAATTATTAACGGACAGATTTTCACGATGGTCCCTTTTCCCTTGCACTATCACAAATTAAATTTGAAGAAAATGTCAATATAGCAGGTTTTAAGATTGATTTTTTCCTTACGATTTTTTAGACGGAATTACCCAACATTGTAGCTAAATATCCTAATGGTGCATCTGTAAAGTCATTTGCCCATTATGCTCAAGCAGCAAGCACTTGTACATTTAGGAAATACGACTTTGGAGCGGTCGGGAATCTGAAAAAGTACAAAAGCAAGGCTCCACCAGCTTATAAAATTGAAAATATTAAAGCACCCACATTGTTCTTTTATGGAAATCATGACAATATGGGGCCACCAAACGTATATAAATTACATATTTTAAACAAGCATAGTTTTTTGAGTAAAAAGATTAATTAAATGTATGTGTGTTTATTTTGGTGTTTAGGACGTAAGAATCACTGCCAGTAAATTCAGCCCTGGAGTTCTTAAAGCAATGATTAGAGTAAAGGACAATCTTTTCACTCATATGGACTTTGTTGTTGCCAAAGACGCTGATAAACTGGTCTACAATCGGATTCTTAGAGAAATGCGAAAATTTGAATAGACAATTACAGTTTGGATATAAGCAAAATTGAAATACAATTGGCACATATCATTATATATTTGTTAATTTGTTGGCTTCTTTTCTGATGATTTTTGTTCGTTTCATAAATGTTCCACTTAATATAAATATATTTCAAACGCGAGCTCCAATATGTTCATATGACAGATATGTCATGTTTAAGCGTTTCAATATGTTCTTACTTTTGTTACTTTGTTGAGTTGCTCACAGTGAAAGACGTCAGCACGGTCAAAATGACACCTGAATTACATATTGTATTTAAATGAAAATTTATTGTGGCATTCAACTTGAACTTGTAAAAAAGTTTTAAAAAAATTCTTACTGCCTCTCATCCCTACGTGACTATGCATAAATTAGAGTGATGATTAGAGTGAGCTTTATAGCATCTTTCAAATCTTTTGATATTTTATGGTTGTAAATATTGGTAAAACATTTGTCCAGACAGCATAGTGTAAAATACTTTTTGGAGAAACAGTCATTTCTTCACATGACTTGTTTATTTCGTTTTAATAGCTTATTTAACATACTCGAACATAAGCTGTTCCCATATGAGCACAATATTAAAACAAATATCATAATATTTTTTGGCCAATCTAAAAATATTCCTAACAATAAATTTCGCACTTTACAGAAAACCGATAAAGCTTAAGCCTACTAAGCCTAGCCTGAAATTACAACTAAACTTATAAAGACCCCAATTAAAAACAAATAAAATAAAGTTTGTAAATTGGATTGCAAGGATTTGACAAGTTCATTTGTCTCCTCCCCTGCTTCACTTCTTGTAAACTGAAGCCTAATGCCCGAGTAGCGTTGTCTTTCGTAAAACCAGTTTAGCTGAAAATATATCCCATTTTCTAACAGCTTCCTAAAAACATAGGGCACTCCAGAGCCTCTAGAGTTTTTAAAGTTCCATCCCACGAAATCATTCAAAATTGATTGATTCCCAATAAAAAACGTTTTTCTGGGGTAATGTGTCCTATAATATTTAACATCTCGTACTATTTTCTTTTCGTCGTCCACATAAATGATTTTTCTAGAACAGTTCATCATTTCCCTTTCAATGGCAACATCATAGTTTTGTTTGTAAACTGTATCCACTTCTGGCCGAGGATACACTGAAGTGCCTTCAAAATGTGCAATCAAGTTAAGCACAAGCTTAAATTTTCGCCAGAAATTTATACCGAAACTTGATCGACTCACGTAAAATGGATAATCTTTTTGAAATGTTTTACTATATTCCAAAGTAGTTCTTAAATAAGTATGTACTATTTCACTGTAAAACGAGGCATCTGTTCTGCGTGCCAAAATATTCCCAAAGCTGTTAGTTGTCCTTTCCGGCAAATTTAATTTCCATTTTTTTAAATATGACTTTTTGGCTGGGCAAAAACTTTAAAATCAAAATTTTCTTCTGGCGTCTCATTTCTTAAATTTTCTAAATTCAAATCATTTCCAATAACCAAGTCTTAAAAAGAAGAGATACTTGACTTTTCTTTTGATGCCGTAACTCCTGTTATTGCAATACCTTTATATGCATTTGTTAATATCACAGACAGTAACATCCATAGTCCTATCATAATTTGCAAGTACTACACGTTCTAATTTCGCCAAAATCGGAAGAATATAATTTGCTTGAAGGCAAACTTCGAATGGATTTACATTTAACAGCTGAAGCTAAACAACCAATAATCATAATAATAAACCTATTTTCCAATGAAACCATTGAAGCATCTGACACTTTAGAAGTTCCTATCTTTAAAGAAACTACATCGGTGATACTATTATTGCCATATTCAGAGCACATTTGAACCAACGACAATCCACGATTACAACAAAGGGAAGTCTTCATATCGATTAGTAACACTTGAAAATCTTCATAGTCAACCGTTTAAATACATGGCTGCTCCCAAATGTTGGATTCTTAACTATATGGATAGTATACAGTCTGTTAGTTTGGCAGAATATGAAAACCTAAAGTCTCCATTTAACTTACCAACGACCAACGCACTCATATTTCGATATGGCATCATTCAACTTCTACTCTCAAGCACAAACAGTTCGCCGTGTTCCCCATATGCATATTACAACATTGGAACTTGGAACTCGAGCAAACTTGAGAAACTGCTTAGTCCATATCCAGAAATCCTACCAGAAAGCCGATATTCAGACCATGTTGATCTAATGGAAAATATTTGGGGCTCCACGTGGAAATGGACGACAATAATACCTGTTCAAAAATATGGTTATAATTTTTACACTTGTTTTTACTACGACTACAGATCCTGGCAATATTATTGGCAACCTTTTGAACTAGAAGTTTGGTTGTCTATTACTCTTTATGTGGTGGCATTGGCAGTTTTCTTACATGTTTCGTTATATCTGCGAAAACAAAACAGAAGTGATTTCAACTCTTATTTCTTTGCTTATTCGACAATGATCGAGTATGCATATGGTGTACCAACTTATATATTTCAGATAAAAACTATGCAAATTATGATAGGATTATGGTTGCTATTGTCTGTAATATTAACAAATGCATATAAAGGTATTGCAATCACAGGAGTTACGGCACCAAAAGATAAGTCAAGTATCTCTTCATTTTATGATTTGGTCAATGGAAAAGATTTAAATATTGACAATCTAATAAATGGGATACCAGAAGAAAATTTCGACTTTAAAATTTTTGCTCAACCAACTAGTCGTTTTCTAGCTAAATGGAAAGCTAATTTGACGGACAGGAAAACTAACAACTTTGGAAATATTTGGGCAGATGTAACAGATACCTCGTTTTACAAGGAAATTGTTCTTGATTATTACAAAAGTGCTTCGGAATACAGACCATCATGTTGCAGTATAAATTTCTGGAGAAAATTTAAACTTTCTTTTAACTTAATGACCCATTTGGAAGGCAACTCTGTGGTACCCCGGCCAGAAATTGGTTCCGTTTATGAGCAAAACTACGATGTGGCTATTGAAAGGGAGATAATGAATTGCTCTAGAAAAATAATTTATGTGGATGACGAAAAGAAAATCATTAGAGATGCTAAATATTATCGCACGCATTATCCCGACAAGACGTTCTTTGTAGGTAATGAAACTATTTTGAAAGATTTTGTGGGATGGAACTTTGAAAATTCTAGAGGCTCTAGAGTACCTTATGTTTTTAGGAAATTGCTAGAAAATGGGATATATTTTCAGCTAAAATGGTTTTATGAAAGACAACGGTACTCGGGCATTAGGCTTTAGTTTACAAGAAGTAAAGCAGGGGAGACATAGGAATGTGTAAAATCCTTAGACTTGCAATCTAATTTGCAAACCTTGTTTTATTTGTTTTTAATCGGAATTACAATCAGTTTGGGTGTATTTGTTTGCGAACGGCTTGCTAGGAATGTTTTCAGTTTAGCAGTTTTTGTAGGTTTGGTCTTCATTTCGTTCCTGCAAAAAGGACACATGATCGCTTTAAATTCCTTTTCATTGCTAAAACAAAAATGTCTTGGGATTTGGTGTAAATTTATTACTATATGGGACCAGTTTATCAGCAAGTATGTTAAGTCAGCAAACTTATAAGTGGACGTGGGCGACGTAGACAAGATGTTAATGGAAGATTGTCAAAGTCTCCAAGCCTCTCATCAGTTTGACCCGAGGGTTTATAAATGTGTGCTGGAAAAGCTAAAAGACATCAGTGGGATGTGTTAGGAGGCGATCTGGTGTTGGGGTTCCACCTGTGCAGAGTTATTTCGCAGAGTATGTCTTACAGTGTGATGAACATATGATAACAAAGCTGTGTTAAAAAAAATATTTTGGCAGAATATCAACAATGTTTAGGTTTTTATTTTGAAAATGGATGTTTTCATTTATCCACTTTTTTGTAATTATCCCAGTTCAGACATTTCAGAAGAAAAGATGATTGTATTAAATGTTTTTACATAATTATTTAACAGTAAGACTGTTAGATTTAAACACAAAAAATACATATATCAAACGCTTAACTAATATGATTACCTTTAGCTTATATAAGTTAAAACAAAACTATTATTTATTTATGAAAACACAACTATAGGTATTACGCTAAACGTTTTCTAATTTCAATAAACTCAGATTTACAATATTTGCACTCTATTTGCACAAAGGCAATGTTAAAATAAACTACTAAACCAAATCTTTAAATGCGATTAATGTATTAGCCGCATAATTTAAAAGAGAAGACAAATAATTAACTTTTATTTCCTTATCAAGTATTCCAACATTACCAACCGGTAAAGCTAGTGGCCCCATTGATTTAACTAGTTTCTTCATGTATTTAACTCTAACAGCCTGATGCACCTCACCCCTCCACTTGTTCAAGGTTTTCGACGTCCTTTCAAATAAAAAACTACCTACAAGTAACACCATCATAAGAAACACAAATAAAATTACCATGAGGATTATAACCACAAAATAAACTTCTGTGGACAAAAATTGAAATCCAAATACTGACAAATTTATACACGCCAACAAAAGAAAAAACGCCATACCCAGAAATGCCCCATTTACCTCTGCTTCCATTTTACTGATTAATTGAATGCATATTTTTAACTCCCTGTACAATTTGATTTGCATATAACTTAGGTCCATTTGGTTTAGATAAGGAACAATTTTCACCAAAACTTGAACACAACTCAATATAATAATGATGAAATTTGTTGTTGCTGATAAAGAGCACCAACATATGTATAGCATTAGGGGAAACCGAAAAACTTTTAGAGAAGTAAGCGCTGTGAGATCTGGACCATTAACTAAATTTTCCGACGCTATCGCTTTTAAAACCAAATATAAAAAATCAAGATTTTCAAATGTGAGTGCTAAGGCAATCAAAATAGCCAAAAAATTATTCGAAACTAAAAGGTTTCCAGCCATTATTCCAAACCAGTCTACATTGCCACCAAAACATATTTTTAAATGTTCACTTAAAATGGCATGGAAAAAATTGGTGTTGTCATTAAAACGGGGACAGAAATTTAGACGAATTGCTTTTCTAATAAAAAAGTTTGTTATCGTCACGAGCTCTCTCCGGTAAACTAACTGGATCAATTCAAAGACAAATGCTAACGAAATAGGGCAGCCAATTAGAAAGTTTATTGCTATTTCTTCGACGGAGTATAATTCGAGGTGGCAAACAAGTGAAAGGATTATAAATAGGATTTCAGGTAAAAGTATGCTCCATGCCAGAATTATTGTGACGAATAAATGAGGAACTAGTCTCCATTTATTTTTGAGGGAATATTTCCAACGTTTTTGGGAATGATTCCAGGAAATACATAAGGGATGATAGGGTAGTGTGAGGCGGTGGTTTAGTTGGTTAATCTGGAAAAATAGCGTGCTTGCCATAGTGAATACGAAATGGTAAATTTTTTACTTCGTTCTTGTAGAATTGCTAATACTTGTGTTGAAAGGTGTCCCGGGAATGAGACACAGAGCTACTAAATTAAGCCGATATAAATAGAATCCCTATTTATTATCAAATTTTCCACGAGTTTATATCATCATATTGATCAGTTCCATAAGTTTAGCTTGTATACTTCTACAAACAGGAAACCAATTTAAATTTTAGAAAACAGGCCATTAAATTTTTAATCCATTTAATAAATCATTTGAGATATTTGGGGTAATATGTGCCAAAATAAGTCATAATAAATCTCTTTATAAATCGTGCGCGGTTTCCATGATACGAACGGTTGGCAAGCTATTTTTGTAGTCTAAATGTAGAACTAAGCATATCTATGTATGGAATTGTAGATGTATGTAGTATATATCATTTAATAGACCAATTTTAATGATTTAAACTTACATTCGAAAACATGATTAAAATCTGCCATGTTCATTATTGCGTAGTAATTGAACAAAAAAAATCCAACCCATTTCAATACAAATTAAAAAGATGAAATATTTGATTTGAATGTTTAAATTGGAACTAAAAATACTCATTAAACTGTGTATATTTTTGTTCTAGTAGAAAATATGTTTGATCTAATCAGCGATAGAATAATAATTAGGTTAAACTTAGTCCACTAGTATCATATAATTGTATTTACGTTTACAGATTTCTAAGCAAAACAAGTGGCTCAATGATGAATATGAATTCAATGAAACCTTATGTTCTCAGTAGAGCAAATCCAATGAATATATATTGTGACTTTGACGAAATTTGAAGATATTTTTGCTGAAGACAGATTTTTGAATGGAAAAAAATGTCTTTATTAAGTATTTACACGCATTCAGTCATCAAAGTTGTTAGATTATTATACATCATAGTATACATCGAAAATTTATCTTTAACAATTAGTAAATTTTACAAGCAAAGTATATTTATCTTAATTGCAACAAATTTATAACAATTAAGCTCAACTTAACTATTTTCATGGCAAATTTATACAAATTTTAAAGACAAAGGTTTAATGCAACTTTAATCTAAAAAATTAAAACAATTTTAAAATTTATCGTTTACTAAAATCACTAAAAACAATTAAAGTATTTACAGCATACTCCAAAAAAGCATACAAATAGTTAACTTTTATTTCCTTATCAAGTATCCCAATATATCCAACCGGTATAGCTAACGGTCTCATTGATGCAACCAGATTTTTCATGTATTTAACCCGAACAGCCTGATGCACTTCACCCTTCCATTTGTTCAGCGCTTTTGTCGTTCCTTCAAATAAAAAACCACCTACAACCAACAACATCATAAGAAACACAAATAAAATTACCATAAGAACCATAACCACAAGATAAATTTCCTTGGATAAAAATTCGAATCCAAAGACAAACAAATTTATACAAGCCAACAAGAGGAAAAACACCATCGTAAGAAATACCCTATTTAGCTCTGCTTCCATTTTGCTGACTAACTGAAGGACAATTTGGAGCTCTATGTACAACTTGACTTGAAAATAACCTAACTGCATTTGATTTAAATAGTGTACAACTTTTACAACAACCTCAATACAACTAAGTAAAATAGTCGTTAAATATGTTAGTGCTGATACACAACAAGAAAATACGTACAACATTAAAATACATCGGGAAATCTTTAGAAACATAATTTGCGTTAGATTTGAACCATTGACCAATTTTTTTAATGCTACTCCTTTTAGAAGCAAACATAGGAAACCAAGGTTTCTAAATGTTAGGGCTGCAGGAATAAAACATGATAAACTTATATAAAGAATAAAGGCGTGGCCGGCAAGAATTGGGTTGGGGTTAAGGAAAGGGTGCGCGGCAGGCGCACCTTTTCTTTACACCAATCGATAGCCCTTGACAAGAGGAATTGAATGGTGGTAGTCCGGTCTCTTAAGTCGGACCCGTTGACCCGCTAGAGGTCAAAAACTAAAATTACC
>JAQFZH010003152.1:0-14485 GCA_034695485.1 Entomobrya nivalis | reverse complement strand
TGCCGAGGGGGTAAGTCAACAAAGGGGGTAAAGGATAGGGAGGGGGTAAGTGAACGAGGGGGTAAGGGCCTAGACCCCTGGCAGAAGGAGAAGAATGAGTGTATGAATATTATTAAGAAAGTGGCTGTTTTCTTTACCGCATTACCACAACAAGCGGAGAGAGAGGATAGGGGAGCGAGCTACAAGAGCCAACTTGCTGCTTTACTTCCGTTTCTAAACAGAGAGCTCAAAAGCTAAGCAAAGCCTTCATCCAACAGCAAAAACTTCATATCATTCCAGTCCAGTATTCAGCTTAGCAGAGTGAAGGAAGGAAAGAAAGAAAGGCAATGAAAATTTGTTAGTTGAGCTGATAGAAATGGATGGAGAAATGGTGCAGTGCGGATAATGGACTATGGATATGGATACGGATTGGCCTTCTAACATATCTACATGTCTTTATAATATGTATGCACATAACAAAGTGTTGTACAAAATAAAATAAGTATGCCTGTGGTAAAAAAGTGCCAGATGTTTTTGTAATGGTACAGGACTGATAGGATCCGGATTCTTTAAAAAGTATAAAAAAACAATTGTGAGAGAGAAAAATAAAAGAGACCATCAGGGAAAAAGGTCGGTTAGTTATTTTGCCATTTTTTACATTTGGTGATGAATATCAATTTTACTTGGATAACTTACTAACGGACATTTTTGATGGCGCCTTTTTACTCACTATATCACAATTGATAATTTTCAATCAAATTAAAAATTCTATAGATCAGATTTTAAAAACTATTGAGTTCCAGAATATGGTCTCGTCACAAAGTTTGATCATTATACTCAAAATCTATCAATTAGTGTAATAAAATATGATGTAGAAATTTTCTCCGTACCATCAAGTAATCTTATAAAGTACCATTCTGGCACTTAATAATATGTTTGTGTGTGAAGAAAATTGTGTAAAAAAATCTATATTACTTTTCTTTTATTCAGTGTAAACGGGAGAATGGAATGCGGGTGAGACGGGCATAAAATATTGATGTAATTTGCATGTCTGCAGTAAAAAAGAACAGTAATCAGCAGCATGAAAACACGTAGAACACACGAAAGAAAACCTATTTATTATTATAGACTATTAGATGAATTGGTGACATGACATGCATACATATGCATGTAAGTGAACAAAAAACATCATTTATTACAGGAAAAATATCACCAAAAAAATGACCAAACCACAATGTTGACATACAAAATAACACGCCATTGTAAGGAAACATGCAAATGATTTATATGAGAAATACTAATCGATTTATTTTGTTGGGAAAACATGTAAACTGTACGATACGGTAAGGTAACTTGTGAGTGATTTGTTGGGGTAGAAACATGATATTTATTAATTTTTTGGTAAAAAATTTGTAGCGATATGAAACACAAGTAAATTTGACCAGAATGCATTTAAAAGGTGAAAAGGTCGTACGATGAACTTAAGTAGTATTTAGATTTAGCTTTACCTTTAGTTTTATTCTTTATTGGGCTATTGGGCTTGAATAATGTTCCGAAGTGTCCTTTTGATGACCTTTTTGGTTTGCTTGTCGCCTTGGCTCCTCTGGATCTATCTTATATGGCATTTTATGTGAAATTGTTGATATCCCTTGGGTCAGTTGTCTAATGTTTCGGGTGATTTTTTAGGAAAAATCATTTTTAAACTAAATTGGCTGACTTTTTGTTGACTGAGACCGACCCTGAAATTTCCAAAGGTTATGAATGCATTCAAAATATTTTTTATGGATGGTATTGATGCTTCTGTTCTGATGCATTGTTTAGAAAAAAAAAACAAATCAATGAACTGAATCATAGAGTTATGTAATTTGATACCAAAAATGGTGAATTTTATTTTATTGACTATCGAACACGTATTCTAAGTACAAATGGCTATAAAATTAATCAAATATTCGTGTACCGGTTTAAAAAAATTAAAACTACGTCGTTACGTTTGTCCAACATCTTCAATAGCGTGTCTAAAAAATAGTCCGATTTTTCTTTCGTACCGTTTTAAGTTTTGAATTTGGTCTATAAAAATACATTTTGTTAAATGTTACCATTTCCCTTAGCTTTAGTACCAGTGGCCAATTACGTTACTCAAACTTTTTCTTCGTATCAAAGCATCACGATTATTTACTCTTTAATATACTTTTGTTTAAAGAATATCTTTCGTTTCTCCAAAACTTAAATCTAAGTATTATAATTTTTTACACATCTCAATATTCTCTTTATAACCATATTAGATTCATGATATGCTCACTTTGTAGCAGAAACAATTAAAAAAAATAATCAAACTAGCATTTACAAAATGAAACTTGTCAAAGTTATACAAACAAATTACCAGTTATTTTTTATTAACAGAAATTCCTCAAAAATTAGTCACTGTCAATCTTCTACTTTCTTTCTTAATTTTTAGAAATTTGACCGTACGAAAATAAACCACAGGAATACATTTTGATAACTTGTTAAAAAATTGCATTTGTTTTGTTTATCTATCGTTTTTGATAACCATTCAGTTCGCTGTTTTTCTTTTTCATCCCAATGACCTTGGAAAAGGTCAAAATTTTGCTATTCTTATTACCATTTTATTAAAGTATTCGTTCTTTTTTTGTGTGCACAATTTCACTGCCTATTAAATTAGTCGAGTAAATTTTATAATTTGATGATCCCTCTACTGTCTCTTACACTGCATTCTTCAATACACTTTCCAAACAATTCCTTTATTTCTCTTCCTTCCCATCAAGACACGTTATGCGGTAAGACCTATAAATATGACTTTTCTCATATAAATATGACTATAAATATGAAAAGAATTAAATAGATTTAAAATATCTTTATTCGAAAATTAAGATAGAAACTTACTATTTAGTTTTAAGATGGCCAACACTATAGTTGATTTCACGGTTATATTTGTACTTTAAGTAGCTATTTAAATAGTAAAATTTAAACCTTAACAAGTCATTGCAGTTTTGAGATTTGATTTCACTTTTGTTATTGCACAGGTGAAACAAAAACGAGTGAAATGAGAAGATGGATAGGTATACCGGTGAACTACGCTACGTACAATATAAACTGTTTTGTCTGTGTGCTCAGCTGAAACAATATGCAGTTTGCCTGTGAGGAAGGATTGGGGCTGTCTGTTACAGCTACACTGCAAACTAGAGACTGGAATAGCATATATATTTGCTAGCTTGTACGATATTGGTAAAGGAATATATGAACAGCCCCGTATATCTTTGTTGTGACTGCAGTTGTGGAAAAAGTGGATGATGATGGAAAATTTTCACGATGGGGTAAAGCATTGACATAATACATTTTTGATAAAATATTTATAGTTTATTTCAAGGGGAAAAATATATGTGATATTAGTGTGGGACAAAAGGAATCATCAGTAAAAATTGCCCTCTAGTAATTTTTCCAAGATGCATTGAAACAATTCACCATACACGTTGTCACAAAATGCAATGCAATTTGGAAAAATAACTAACGGACCCCTTTGGCCGATGGTCCCTTTTCTCTCCCACTATCACATATATAAGTTACAAGGTACAAGAAAATCCCTGCATTTAATTCTTCTTGTCAATTTAGGTGCATGGACGGTAGGTTTTCGGCGGCTTCTGCTTTGAGGATGCCTTTGCTTGCGATGGCGATAAAAGGAGCCGGGATGTTGAAAAGTAGCCCCGCAGATAGGACACTCGGTTGGCCTACGACATGTCTTTGTTTTATCCTTTCGAAATGGACAGCTATCGTTTTGATGGCGTTTCACTCCATACTTACTTGAAAATTCTATTCCACAATCTGTACAAATGTTCGACGAGAAACTTAAATCCAGTGCTCCTGAGCTTCCAATGTCTGGCGTCTGCTTGGGCGTCACTGATAACCTTTCTGGTTCGACTTGAGCACTAGATGTATATTCTTCTTGAACCTTATCCCTTTCATCCAGATGGTTGAATAAGTTGCGAAAATTCTTCTCGTCTTCTTTACCTTCCAGCAATTTACTATGAAATAGCTCAAGTGAATGGGCAACCTTTATTGGAATAGCTTCGAGCTGCTCACACAAATCTGTCAACTTGGCAGTCGTCGCACAACACTTGTCACAAAAATAACAAGAGTGTGGAAACTGAGGAAGATTAAGATATCTGTAAATATTTCTAAGGAAGATGGGCTCCTTTCCTTCCTTTAAATTATTGGGGGGTAGTGGGGAAGGATTGAAACAGAGGAAACAAGTTGGGCGACTCTGACTCTCTTCTTTTCTTTCCCCCATTTCCAAAATTATGTGTAATTGGATATGAGACAAAGAGAAGCAGGGATAATTGTAAGCTTGATGCTTTTAAGCGAAGAAAAAAAGTGGACTGAACTTTATTTCTCTCACATAACACATTATTATTCCAACGGTTTTTTATCGCTTAAATTATTAAGCATTACATAAAAAACATGTCGTTTTGTAATTAAAACCGGAGGGCTTTACCTCAAAAACCAATGTATAGATCAACAATAGATTATTATGTAGCTTTGTTAGCAAAATCGTGAAAGATATGTGGTATTTTTGTCACAATTTGTGATAGTTGGAGTAAAAAGAGACCATTGGGGAAAATTGTCCGTTGGTTTACTTTTCCAAAGTTAGATTTCGTTTTTTCCGGGAATAAAAATTAACGGTAATTTGAAATTTTCTCGGTAGCCAACGGACACAATTTTCTCGATTGTAATTTTTCTCCCGCACTTTCACATTTTATCAAAAAGTAAAATACATAACCAAAACGATTGATTAAATAGTTTGATAATTCGATTTAGATTTGAAATTTATTAGCATGTTATAAATGTTCAAAGAGAATATTCAATGTTGGGGTTTTAACATGCTATTATAAATAGTTGTACAATATTTCTTAATAAAATAAGCAGTCCAGGTAACGAATATAATAAATTACATCATATTTGATGTGTTTTCGATTAATATACATGGTTAGAACGTAATTGAGATATTGTGTAGATTTTTATAAAAATATATTGACAAGTTTTGGTTGGGAATAAGAAAGTTGTATAAAACTGAGAACTGAAGATTTTATCATTATTAAAACAACCAAGCCAAATAAGTGAGTCATGTCAAAAATATGTAGTCGTATCTTGTTTCCATCACATTTTCGGCATTTACAAACAAAGTGAATAAAATACGTACAGACGTACAACGTTTAAATGCTAAATTGTGTCAGCTTTGAAAACAAGCCAAGTAATAAAAAGAGATATCCAAAACAAAAAAAAAGGTTGCTATGGAAACCGGTTTGCATTTTTGATTTAAAAAACCTTTAAAATATATTTTGTACTTTAAAAAAAATTAAATAAATATTTATTTTTTAATGCAAAACTTTCATGAAACAAAAAACTAATTATTTTACCAATAAAAAAAAATAATAAAAAACTTAAAAAAATTATATAAACTTTTTTAATAAAAAAGTTCTAAAAACTTTAAAGAAAACTTTGTAAACTTTTGGCCAATACTTAACTATTATTATAAATACTGATTATGGTTGACATGAAAATCAATTAAACAGCGTTAAATACATTTTTCATTTTATAACAATTTTACTTTTTAGAGTAATTAAAATAGCTCGATAAATACAATAGCTAATTCGCTAATTAGTAATTGCTTACATCATTTATTTTATCACTCATTCTATTTTAATTAGAGAAAGACAGGACCCTTGCTCGACTCCGGATGCTTAGCCCTCCGATGCTTATAAAAATTTGCCGTAAAGGGAAAGCCCATTCCACACTCCGGACACCTACACTTCCTCGCCGTACTCACACTCTTGTCCTTTCTCTTCACGCAACTCTCCCTCCGATGCCTCTGTAAACTATGAGCCTGACTAAAAGTCGCCCCACAATCCACACACCTCCTATCATCCCTCACCGGGGGCAGCGTCACCTTCTTCAGCTCCCCCGGCGGCGTAGTCCTCTGCAAATTCTCCACCTTCTTTGCCAACCTCTCCTTATGCTCGTACAACAAATGGGGATGTAGCTTCTTCCAAGTTGAAAATCCACGACCACAATATTCACAGCTATAATTTCCTGGTCCTTTTCTCGAAAGTAAACCTTCAATGTGGATCACATGCTTGCAGTATTCCTCGAAGAGTGCGGGGGAGGATATCTCTTTTAATTTGGATGAGGCAAATAAGTGGTCCAAATGGAATATATGGTCGTGTCGCTCTAATTCCTTTTTTCCATAAAATGTTGGCTTCGGATCGGGGCAAAGGGGACAGCGATAAGTGGTTCCTGAGCCTTTTTTGTTGAGGGTACGTGGGAGTCGATGGATATGACTGTGTTGGCGGCACTCCCATTTTGAGTTAAAGCGAAGATCACATTTTTTACAGGGGAAGGTTTTGGCGCTCTTTGGTCCCGGACGACGAGGACTTTGAATTTTTGGAGGCGGGGGAGGAGGAGATGGAGGGGATGGCGATGGAGGAGACACCCAATCAAAGTCTTCATCGATCTCCTCCACTTTTGGACCTGTCTCCTCTTCTTCATCTTGTTCCACTGGAGGAGATTTGAGAATGGTCACTGAAAATTCTTCGCCTTGGCTCTCTATCAAGTGCAGTATTTTCTGGTCCTCGCCCTCGTCCTCCTCCTCCTCCACTTCCATTTTGGGTAGCTCCACCCTTGTTCCAAGTTGAATAATGGGATGAGGTACAAGGTCCAGCTTCCTTTTACCTTTTACAATAAATAAACAGTAATTATAATTATTTTTTAAACTAATCAATAGAAATTAATTGATATAGTTAATAGGCGTACATTTTAAAATGGTTTGTTTCCTGTGAAGCTCCAGCTCTCTTTTGAAGACCCTCGCCTTCTCTTCCCTTTCGTTTTTCTCCTCAGACTCAGCCAAGCGGTTACCGTCTATAAATTTTTGGTGAAAATTGTGGAGGGATAAATTGATCTTCATTTGAATCTCTATCAGCTGTTTACACAATAGGGATAGTTTAGATGTCACATTGCCACAATCTTGACACATAAACACCACTTGTCCTTCTCCTCCTTCATTTTCTCCACAAGTTGGGAAGGTAGTGGTGGTGGGGGTGGGGAAATTGACATTTAACTCCAAGTATTTACTGATCAGCCGAAGGGAAACCCTTTCAAAAAATGAATCCTCCTCCTTGTCATCATTACACTTGTCTTGATCTTCTATCTTAAAGTTATCCTTATCCTCTCGTTTTACTTTTGGAGGAGATTTTCTCAAGCAGAGGAAACAGATTTTGTCCAAATTCAACTCCATCCCAAAGTCAACTAGTTAGTAAGCCAACTTTAACATATATAAACTGTCTTATTGGTTCTATCAGTACTTTAACTAGTTATTTAAACAGTAAGTTTTAAAATTTAGCCCGGCCTTCAAAAATAATATTTGTTGTACTTCTCTTATTACTCAGGTGAAATAAAAGAGTGAAATGAGAAGATGAGGTGAGAGGTGTACAAAACATAAACAGTGTGCTCTACACACGATCAGCTGAAGTACACATGAATACATTACAATGTTGAATGTTGTTTGGCTCTCTGAGAGGATATTTGGGGTCGTTCGCTACACTACACTGCTTCACTCTACTACCAATGCGATTGGACTAGCAGCAACTCTAAAGCTATTTTTTAGGATATTGGTAAGGTAAAAACGAACGTGAACACTGAACAGTCCCATATATCTAACTATGTAGTAGCAGCAGCTGAAGCAGCAAAGGAAAAAGTAAAGTGATGAAATGAGAATGACGATGTAAAACAGTTACGCTATTTTGGTGTCGTGTGAAATATTGTCATAATCAATATTGCATGAATATTTAATACTGAAGTTTACTTGAATTATTAATTTGTAGGGAACAACGTTGTATGGTATATTTTCATTTATTATTTATTTTATTATGATCATATTACCAAAGTTAACATAAAACCAAATAATTAAAGTACTCTTTTAAAAAGCTCTTTTTCTTCAAATAGATATTTCTAATATTTAAATTTGCTCATATGGGTCATGAAAACTAGACATTAGTAAAAATAATTAATTAAACTAATTATTGATATTATGACTTGTATCACTAATTTTTATTATGATTTAATTTATTTTAAATATGTTTTAAACGATTTTTTAAAATAAAGTCACAAATTTTATTTATTTATTTTGATTTTAAGTAAATTAAATATACTTAATTTAATTCAATAATAATTAAAAAGCATATATTTTTAATACAAGTTCTCCAAATGATGTCACACATTTTATGTTATTATTTTTCATTTGATTTAATTTATTTAATTACATTTACTACACGATTTTTCTCAAATTCTGGTATAAATTTTATGTATTTATTATTAACTAACCATTCTGCCAAAAATAGTCGTGTTTACCTTAACCTCTGCAAATAAAAAGCCACTGTAAGGAACAAAGACTTAACCAGACGTGTTTTTTTGTTTCATGCAGTTCTAGTTTACATATTTATCTAACTTTTTCTTAAATATAGCAGTGCAGATACATACATCTAAACTTATAGCATAAATACAAACGCCTATACATAGGTAAAAGCACTCAATGATCAATATTCGGTGTCTCCCTCAAAAACGAAGAAAACTAGAAACAAGCAAAGCCAATGCAATGGCAGCGCATCAAAACTAGAAGACAGTCAGACTAACAAAACAATTTTGATTTTCTGTGTTCTTGTTCGAAGTTTCTTTGATATGGGTTGGAAGATATTTTCAGTTTTTATTTTTTATGTTGGTCGTCAAGTGATCGTCTCAAATATTTTTGCTGTGTAAAATAAAAAGATGAAAAATAAATAATAATAGAATAAAAGTAAATCTTTGTTAATAATTTTTGAATTGGTAAAATTCGAAGAACCAGTGTCCAGAGTAAAATGAAGTATTATGGAAGGTTGTGTAAACTCAAAGGTTAGCACATGGTTTGGCACTAAATATTATTATCGTTGCTATTATTGTGTATTCTTCAAATAATTAACCTATTAATTAATTATCTCTATATTCCAGATCGAATACGATGGATTCCGGTAAAAAGGTTTATTTTGCCAAGGCATTATCACCAAGTGGGACACTACAATTGGCTGAAATAGAAGAAGATATGATAATTTTAACTGATTTCGCATTTAATTATAATTTATAGTTGTTAATTAAAATTAATTTAGCTCAACCAACCAAAATATGTAGATCGTTTCCATTCGCACATTACGTACAATTGTGGTAAGCGGAGTAAAAAAGAATTGTAAGTGTAGGACTTTTTTAGAAAAAAAACTACACAAAATGTAAATAATTTAAATTTAATAATAATAATAATAATGTGTCATTTTAATTTTTTTAAACGGTTAAAATGATTTTTTTACGTTTCTCAGTGAAAACGAGAAGAATGTAAAATTCTGATCTGCAACTACCGATTGAGGCGATGGATGTGATGTACATATGTATATGAACGTATATGTACGTTTAAGTACGCTTTTGTACGTTCATGTATGTATGCATGTCAGAATCGACAATAAAAAATTTGCAATTTAAAATGTTTGCGACCTTGTGACCCCATATCTCGGGTCAGGGGCGATTATGAGGTCTGAAATGCATTCCGTTTTGATCAGCTGATGATCCTGCATCAGAATCGAGAATAAAAAATTTGCCATTTAAAATGTATGCGACCTTGTGACCCCCATATCTCCGGTCACGTTTGACCCCCGGGTCTGAAAATCTATCACACCGAAGACCATGACCCAATGTGTCTGTGTACCAAATTTGGTGTCAATCCGCTGAGTAGTTTTGGAACTATGAGAGCCCAGACAGACAGACAGACAGGATTCCAATCGCATTAACTACCAAGCTACGCAAATCGGTAGTTAATAAATTGTTACATTCGTAATATCTCCAGCTTGACTTTCATTTTGTATTATTTTAAAACCGTTTCTGTATCTGTTAAAAGTGAATTATTATTTTTATACTTCGTAAAGTCGATATGGTAAATGTGATCATTTGCTATAAGTTGTAAAATTTCTGATAGTGCCATGCGTAAAATTTGTCCGTTAGTATTTTTTTCCTAGTTGCATTGTATTTTGGGTAGAAAAAAACAATGAAACTTGGTAAAATTACTAACGGGCAAACTTTGTCAATGGTCCCTTTTTCTCTCTCACTATCACATTTTACAGTACTGATCACATTTTCTTTATTGTGACGTCCAAAACTAAATTATTTGGCAATGTAGTCAAATATTTGCAGGGAACCATTATAAAATAATTTTTAAGTTGGTATTTTAAAATGTGATTGTAAAAACGTTATTTAGTTTTTAGGGGATATATTTTGGAAGACAAAGAGTGAAATATTGCATCACGTAATGATTAACAATGTCGTTATAAAGACCTTTGATATTCTTAAGTTTTTATTAAATTTACAAGTAAATTATAATGTTTTCTCCTAATTAAAAAAATCAAACAATACTTGGTATAGACAACTTCGTTGTATCCTTTAATACAAAAACGCAAAAAATAACGAGAATTTCGGTAATCAATATTACTATTAAAATGTATTGATAGAAATTCGTACTAAAGAAAATGCACAAAAATGCTGAAAAAGTTTAAAAAATAACGTTGTGAACTTTATTTATAATTACAAAGGATATATTATTTGTACACTGCTATTGGAAGCGCAGTTAGCAGATTAATTATGATATTAGAACATTTTCCATTGAAATTTTCACCTTGAAGTCCTATTTTGCTCTATATGTGTATAGTTCAATATCTAATTTGATGTTAAACTAATATAAGAATAGTGTTATATTTTTAGTGCCAATTATATGTACACTACTAAGAATTAAATTTACTGTTTATTTCAAAAAATATGTTCAAATTACACAAAACTTGTTTTATTTGGCTTAGAAAACTATAATAATTTGTTAGTCTTATGAAAATACAACAATTTACATACAATATACGTATGATAAACAAATAGGAGACTCCACAAGCAATAATACCTATTTCGTTTGTTGAAATTATGAACGGAATCTGAGTCGGAAAATTGTAAATTTTTAACAAAAACATTGTAACGTGTCTATTGTTTGTATTGTCGTCAAAATGTAGTTTATAATTGGTTTGATGCGCTTTTACGCAAAAACTTCGTTGCCATTACAAAATTATCTAAATAAAATTTAACTAACTAAAATACAACTATCAAAACGCTTTACCATTCCAAAGCAATTTTTTAAATTAACCGAAGAAAATAAAATTACATGAAAAATATTTTATTCATGCAAACTTGTACATGGATCCAGTATGCATCTGCACAAAAATTCCTTCCTTAAATATGTGCATACACGCGTACCATACAAGTGTTGACTCATACTTAAAAAAGCCTCAACAAGTGCTCCATATGTCCAGTATTCAGAAAAAAATACAACCTGCCAAATCATACTCAGCTGTGATCCATATCTCAAAAAATTATTAATTCTATTTAAATTGAAAACATTCGCGGTTACTTCGTAAGAGGAAAATTATTGTGAAATAATTAATCAAAATCAAAAATTTTACGAATAAGCTCACTCCCGGAAAAAATGCATTATTTATTGAATTTATACTTTCTGTCCATCACTACTGGACACAAAGTAATTATGATAAGGTAAATAATACTTTTTTTTATCAATTTTCATTATATTTGCTTATCGTCAGCCAATCGTTCTTAAATCAAGGTCATCATGTCAACATTTCGGCTGTAATGACATAATTGAGAAACATATTTTTTGGAAATATTTCCTTTAAAACTCAAAAAAGAAGAAAAAGTGATGGATTTAACGTCATTTTCCTTTTAAATTTTTCCTGGTTATTTTACTCCACACACAGAATATTTTGCATGAAGGACGTATTCTAAGATTGGTGCAGTCGAATAGCAGATGTGTCGAATGTATCCCTCTTAAAATTACGTAAATATTCATTTTAGTTTAATGGTAATATAATAGTCTGTTATTCTACAGTGTCTTTTTGTAAGTCTCACGGCTGCTTTGAAAAAGGTAAAAATATTTCTGTACATTTTTTAGCCAAAAGTAGTCCACTCTAAAAATAATTATATTTTATTTACCAAAAATAATAATTTATATTTAGTCCCCAAAATGAATTGGATGGACCAATATGATCATCTTCAGCGTCATTTTGAGTCGTTCGACCCCGCTAATATCTACTGGACCATATTGATTTGTATCTGGGTTGGTTACTTGTTTGAGTTGTACTTGTGCCTAAGACAGGTAATCTATTTTTGTCATTTTTTACTTGATTATTTAGAAACTTTGAAATCCCACCTGTAATCCTGTTTTGATTTTTTAATCAACAGAGGAAGATTTACGTGGACTCTATAAAGAAGGTACCGAAAGTACTGGAGGACACTATTTCATTAGAGGATTTTGAGAGTTCGAGGTTGGACGGCATGGAAAAGAACAATTTGACTATGTATTCAAATTTGACTAGAATGGTCAAGTTAATGGTAAGATTGAACAAACAATATAATTAACCGAAAGTAAAACCAAAAAATGTAAACTCTGAAATGTAACTACCGAAAGCTGCGAATAATAGTACGATATAAATAATAAAAGCATTAAACCCATATTGCCCATTAAACTCATTTAACCCTTTTTTCTTTTTGCAGGTGCTGCTCCATTTTAAAGTTCTCTACTACGGATGGCTTTTGACAGGTTCCATGTTCCCCTGGACGCTATTTTGGCCTTCTTCTTGGAATACAGAAATCGGTCGCTCAATCATATTCATAAATCTCTACATGACTTTCAGCGCTCTGGTTGATCTGCCCCTCTCCATTTATACCGAACGGAACAAACAACCAAACAAATTTAATTTGAAGGTATTCTTATTTACTAAAGTTGTTGAGTTGGTTTTGCAGAAGTTCATTTTCTGTCCACTCATGGGCGCTCTTGTGGTAAAAATCGTACAAGCCGGTGGTCCCTACTTTTTTATTTGGTTAGCTGTATTCTTCTTTATGATGGAGATGTTTTTCATAACAATTTATCCAATCGTAATTGCTCCACTGTTTGAAAATCATAAGTCTCAATTGAAGGAAGGGTCCTTGAAAACAAGGCTTGTAGCCTTTGCATCCCTATTAAATTTCTCGCCAGCAGAAATCTATGTTGTTAAAAGCGCGGGAAATCAATTTGGATCTCAATTTGAAAGGTTGTATTCTAAAGAGAGGATAACGTTGTCAGAGGATCATTTTAAGAGATCTTCTGAGGACCCCTACGAAAAGTACTACAGTGACCTTGAAGTTGAGGCTCTAGTCCTACTATTTCTGGGTAGCTGGAAACTAAACCATAAATACAAAAACCGATTTATCTCAGAAATAAAATCTTTCCTCGGTTTTGCATTAATTGCCCTTTTCTACCAAAATCCTGCGTTATTCCAGGCATTCGGGTTTCCTGTTTTTGGACAAGAAACTCCGATTATATTGGGACTTGTTATTGATAAACAGTTTCTTGATCCTATTTATAACGATGGGTTGAGATATTTTGAGAATGGACTGAAGCGCTTGTTTGTCTTCCAAGCTGACAATTTTGTTTGTAAACTTGGCTACGGTGAGCATCTGAAGTCAGTGCTTATCAAATTTCATAGAGGTAATCTTGGTTTTCCATTAAAAGATCCAATTTACTCGGCTTATCATAATTCAGTTCCCACATTACTTGAAAGAATAGCGGCTTTTGATCAAAAGAAAGAAAAAAATGATTGACCATTTTGAGAAAGACCGTTTTCAAAAATAAACCATAATGAACCTTATTGTTATGTATTTTTTTTTAAATGTAGAAAAAAATATTAACTCAGGATACTAAAATGTAGCAAAATAAAATTTTGCTGAGAAAAAAGGTCATTGATTTTAGTTTTATTTGTGTGTAAACTTCCTATGATAAACATAGATTTTTTAGTCAAACTGGTTATTTAGTCGACCAACTATTTTGTCGAAATTTATTAGTCGAAGAAGCTTTGGTGGAACTTTTTTGTCGAATAAAAATTTAATGTGACAACCTTCATAAAATGTCAATGTCAGATATATCGACAAATGTAATTCATAAAACTGACAAAAATATGCAAAATATTTTGCACCCATGCCGAAGTCGAATAGAAGTATTTACTTCAAAATTGTATGGATATATTATTCGCGAATAGTTTTTGTTTTGATGCTGAGTCTCTTTCAATTAACATTTTTACAGTTAGTTGCGCTAATTTCGGCAGCGTATAAATTTATCTTACTATATTATGTAAATTAAAATATTACTGTTAATTATGTAAAAGAGTCGACTTATTATGCATTCGACTAAATAGACAGTCGAGTAATCAAAACGATTTAACTTAAAAAATCCACAATATATTTTCGACAATATATAGTGTCGACTAACGAGGAAACACCTTTACGTGGTTGTGGCCGATTTGCCTCATGTTTTCAGCAAATATTACTCTTATCGAAAAAGTAA
>JAQFZH010003151.1:0-14485 GCA_034695485.1 Entomobrya nivalis | reverse complement strand
CGTACTTTGGGAATGACTAGACGGAACTACTCAGTAGGTTTTATATTATAGAAATGACACTCGGTCAGTCAAGTCAATACTAACTTGATTATTTGGTGATGTGTATTTTGTGTACAATTCGATATTTTTCTAGACGCATAAAAAATTTGCTGAAAATTTAGTTCAATGTGATTTATGATGGGAATGAAAAATGAGACTGATTAAAATGTTCGCTGTTATTAATTTCGATGAGTATCGGTTCCATCGTATATGAACAAGACTGTGAAGTTAGCTACTCGTTCTAATGATATGATGAGGAACATGGAAATGTAAACACGCTTCGACGTAGCATAAACTGTGATAAGAGCAGAAAATGTCAACATCAATATTCAGTGTAAAGAAAGAGCAGGTTTGTGAGGAGATCCATTCTTCACATGTATCATACTCTACTAAATTACTAAATACAAAATACAACTTGAAACATCGTTCATCTATTATCAATGTAGGTTGATATAGAATATAGACGCTTAGTACTCATACAAATTGTTTATTTACGATATACCCATCATGTTACCTTAATATTCCAAACTAAGCAAGGTGGTCAAGTAGCACAAGGTTTTACATTCATTGTTCATACTGTCATACTTCTCTACTTCCGAATCAGGAAGACACTTGGAAATTGGTTTATCTTTGTATTGTTTCAGCATCAAAAATATCGTCTCTAACAAATTGTTATATTCTAAGAAACGACTTGGAAATGTTTAACCTGAATGAAGCGTTGAACGTTTGAACAAAGAGAATTACTCATGCTTTTTAATGATAAACAAGTAGTAACTTATTAGCAGGTGCATAGACTTTGTAACTGTAACCGAAATACATTATGGAAAAGATTTTCAGATAGTTCGAGTTTAATGATTTAATAGTTAAGTATAAATAATTAGCAATCTTAAGTGCATATGGAAAATGAAAAATTCAGGTTTATACTTTACTTAAAATATATATATTTAGCGTAATATGCTGAAAACTTATTTTGGCCTATTTCCCACACACTGACTTCCTAAATTGATAATGTATGACGTGTTCACAACTTTTTGGAGGCTCCCCAAAATCGCAAATCAAGATGCTCCACTTTATTACTTATCATGTATTCGAAATCGGGAAAACATGATTACAATACAAATTTCATATTACTTTTTAGCGTCTATCATCAGAATTTGGTGCTATGGATGAGTAAATGAGTGACAACCACTCACTTTAAAATCATACATACATACGTAAGACTAGCCGCCCGCCGTAGTTGACTATGTTATGTCGCTTTTGTTAAACTTGAAAACGCGTGTCCTAGTTGTTTCCTTTCACAATGTCGAGCGTAAAGTGATATTTTTTGCAATTTTTTGAGAACAACCAGGTTGTTTTCTAGAGAACGATTTTAGATTTCTCGGAGGATCGGAGGTGAATGATGATCTTGATGACTCTTCAGTAATGATGCCAGGAAAATGGGTGCATGAAATGAAATTAGGTATGCAAAAGTCGCACAATGCGACCTAGAAGAGTTTTTTTCAGACGTAGAAAGTGGCGAATGCTGTGGCCAATTTCAAATAGTTTTCTTGTTTGTTTTCAGTAGGCAATCTCATATTGTTTTAGTGTTGACGAGAAAATAGATGAAAGTACATTTCTCGGTGGCGGAGTCTCGTTTGCTTACTTTCTTTTAGCAACAATTCGTTGTAGTCCGCAATTTGACCTATTGAACGTGCCATATTGTTCTGTCTTTAATTAATTGCACAAGAGATATCAAAGATGTACATAAATTATATCTTGCTCATTACATTATTTATAAGTTGTTTTGTGGAAAATTTAGGAGTTAATAGTCCCCAGATGAGTAAGTTTTTATTTAACAAAGTTGTCTTGCATGCAAATTAGAGTTTGATATTTAAAATGATAACTTTCTCCTGGTTAATAGCTTTCTTCTCGCCAGCCTCTCACGAAGCAGTCATTCATCTCGAGAGCAAGTATGGTAACAGTGCTACATTGAAATTGTCCACAGAGAAACATGTCGCGTCAACAAGTGTCAGCGACTCTGTCGGTTATAGTAATTCTAAGGTATCGACCAGGGAGGGAAATTTTTCTGAATTTCTCATTTTGGGGCCAGATTATCCATTACATGGAGTGTCTGCAATTATACAAGAGATGAATTTAAGAACAAGTGAGGATGACCGTGGATGCAGGGATTATGTTCAAGTAAATTCACTCACTTCTAATTGGGAAAAGTTAAGATTTTGTTCGTATGTTATTTAAAATAATGTAATGTACATATACGTCTTGTGCAGTTTTCAGTAAATACATCAGAAACCAAATCAAGTAATAAAATTTGCGGACAATTATCCGGAGATGAAAATTGGAATAACAAAAATGTCAGCGATCCGAGACTGCTACGGAGTTTCTTCAGTCCTTCTGGCATCATTCATCTTTACTTTCACTCTGATTATTCGGACGATGAAGCAGCAAATAGCTCTGCTTCAAATCGAGATATTGGCATTGAAATAGTTTTCACATCATACACAGGTAATTTATAAAACATTAAAACCTTGATACGTAATTTTATCTGTGTGAAAGGATTAATCTCAAAAGTTTTATATCACAATTTCAGTGTGCCCCAACCCAGCAAATTCGTGGAAGAAACTTAAGCCCTGTTCCAAAACGGAGAAAATGTCATGCATTTATAGTACATTGTTTTGTGATTCCAAAGTTGATTGTGGATTCCCGGATGAATATGGGGTTGACGAAGAGGGATGCTATATCCCTTATATTTATATGTTTGTTTCTATATTCGGAGGCATTTTTGTAACGGCTAGTTTAATTTATATTTTTGTAAAATGGGTCACTAAAGTTCCTAAAGAGTACCAATGAATGAGCCATCATCATCAGTGATCAAATCCAACGGGTACGTATGGATGTACTTACCTGACTGTGTTTTACATGAATATATGACCATTGCAGAATAGCAGCAGCAGAAGAAAAATTAGCTAATATGCAGCAATTTCAAGAGTACTATGCAAAGAGCACCTGTAAAATCATTCTTAGAAAATAAAAAATGAATAAAAAATGAAACTGTGTACTTAAATTTTTTAGATTGTGTGCTTCAATTGAAATTTTTATATTATTGTATGAATTGAATTGGGTTGTTGACAAACCGCATGATAACATTCCGTTTTTACAAATTCGAATTAAATCCAACTTCTTTACAAAAAGTTCAATATTTTTTTATTAATTAATTTGAATTACGAAGAAATGGTGAGGAGAGGAGTAACAAACTTTTTATTTTTGATTGAGAAAGAGGAGTTTCATGTTTTCAAGCTTTTCAGATCAAAACTTTACCGTTGCATTTTTGTGCAATGTTCAATTAAAGAATTCAATTGAAAAGCTGTTAAAATACAGAATTTGGATAAATTTAAAGTTTTTTAATTGCTATATTGCAGGACTGTTAAAATGGGTTATGTTATATTAAATATTAAACAGCTTTTTAATTGATTTCCTTAACTGAATATTACACAAAAATGCAACCGGTAAATTTTTGATTTGACAAGCTTAAAAAATTCTTTTAAAAAATAAAAAGTTTGTTACTCTCACCATTTCTTGCTAATTTAAATGAATTTGTAAAAAGTTAATTGAACTGAAATTACAAACCAATCTTTCAAACCATTTACGTTGCACAAGAAAATCATGCAAATTGATTCAATTGTGCAATATTTGAATGGCATTTTGTTTCACTTTTTATATGCAGTACTGTCAGACATCGAGCACGAAAAATAGTGGCTATGAGTAATGTTTTGGTTAGAAAAAATGATTCAGATTTGGTACGTGTGTGTGTTGTACAAGTACAAGAACAATGCAACGCAAAACAACTTTAGTTCTGTGTCCGAGAACAATACAATTAATTTAGTTTGATTTTAATTGCTGCAACTTACAACTGAGAAAAACGGTTTGATTTAAATTAGGGTCTCTATTACGCTTTCGCAAGAAGTTTGGCCTAAAGTACTTCAGTAGCATTCAAGCATTACCGAATATTAAACCTCAGCTGTTGTGAGTGGAGTTGAAGAAGCAGGTGACAATAGTCTCAGGTGTGTGTCCGTGTAACAAAGAAAGTCAGCTGTCATAATTTTAATGTTAAGTAGAAATGTTGAATACGTCACAATTACTTTAAGCTCTTGTTTGTTTTGTCAGCTTTACAGAGTCAGGATTGGGATAGATTCGGTTTTATCGATGAATTGTTAAATTCAACGAATGCTGATGTTAAAACGACACTAATTCCAATATCAAGTCGGTGATCTTTGTACCCATCTGGGGCTTTGAAAGGTAATTTATTTCGAAATATGTTTAGAGGTTCAAAATTGGAGTAGATTAACTAATATTGGTCTATAATTCATTTATCTTAATCAAAAATTGAAGATGGCAACATCGTCCGTGGCTGTTTTATGGATTGGTGTACTGTCGCTTGTACTCACTGTTCTGCGTTATGGCGTATCTAGTGCACCTGTGTCGGATAATCAAGTTCAGTTTTACAATAGGTTGTACCAAAATTCCTCCGAACCCCGATGTTATCTTCCCAAGGTAAACGATAAAAGTGAAAACTACACTCGCTCCAAGATAAATCACTTGTGTGATTCAAAGGGAGACGCTAAATATGGCAGTCTTTGCGTTGCACTCACCGACCTTTTCCCAAGACTTTGTCAAGATCGAAGTATCTCAAGGAAAGTAAACCCCACATTATCTGTGGATCTCACTAGTGTGAATAGTTTAGGAGTTAGCAAAGTGTGTTCAAACATTCAAGAACTTCGTATTAATATAAGTAGCTTAGGACATCAAAAGTTAGTGTCTCCATTTGTTACTGAAACACCGGGTAACAGTGCAGAAAACGAGGATACGCTTTGTATGACCTTCTGTAAGAATTCCCGGGACACTCGTGAAGGTTTTCAGGAAGATGCTAAACTGGAAGTCAGTCTACCTTGTATTCTCTTACTAGAAGGCTACACAGTACTTCAGAATCTATCTGTAAGCAACGACAAGCAGGGTATTTCAATTTCGAACGTGGTGGGGCTGAGCTCAGTTCCTGTGTCTGGAAATCAAATTGGCACTTCGTCTACAAAGAATACAAAATTGACAGAAGGCAATGGAAGCGAAGAAAAATCTAAATTATCAGAACCAACTGATCCCGGGATAGCTGCAAAGAAAAATGCAATTACTGTACAACCATCATCACCGCTCAATGTCAATGAGAAAAATATTCCTGAGGCCGCCGCTGCTGCTGCAACAACGTCCACATCGAAATCTAAGACATTAAATGACGTTTCCCTGGAACAACCGGGTGTGAATGCAGTTGAGAGCAACGCTAGTACCAATAAAAATGAAGACGAAGAGAAAGCTCTGGCAGAGAAAGTACAGGCTATCAAAAACGCAGTGATGTTGGGAAATCCAGCGATAACGACAGTTGATTCCAGTAAACGTTTGATTCAAACGAGCCCTGCAAAGGAGGGTAAAATTTCATCAAGTTCTTCAACAACAACTACTACAACAACGGAAACTGTGATTGATGCCAGCGGAAACGACGTACCCATGCCTTTAGAAAAAGAAATTAAAAGCTCTACAGCTACTTCAAAAATCATCACTGATGCGCCAAAGAAGGATATCGATGTTGTAGCTCCAATTCCACTTAATACTGATGGGTCTGAGAAAAATGAAGCAGTGAAAAATAAGAAACAATCAGTAAAACCGTCGATCTTGAAGAAAAACGATGATTCTGACGTCTTGGCTGGTTTAGGGGAAGATGATGGAGCTGATTATAATCCTGGGGAGGATTTAGACAATGGATATGGGAAACCTCCACCTAAATTTGATGAAGACAAAGAAATCGAAATGCCTCAGCCTGAAACTCAAAATTTGGGATATGACGGCGATTCCTCATTCAAACCATTTAAACCAGCAAAAAGTAGTTTTTCGGGTAATGCTTTCAGAGAAGACATAGCATTTGATCGTGGAACAACTATTAATGTGTCATTAAAGGAATCCGAGGACACTGGTTTCTTTAATTACTTTTTGTTTTGTGTTACGCTTGTCGGACTAGTGTATCTTATTATTCACAATAAGAAAAAAGTAAGTATGAGAAATAATGTTTTGGAAAAAGATTGAATCTGAAATTAGCTTAAACTTTTGTACAAATCGCCATAATCATAATTTATGTTTGGATTTTTACAGTTGATTGCATTCGTTGTGGAAGGCAAGCGCCCAAGAAATAGTAGAAGTCGGCGGTCATCAACTAGTAGTCAATATCGACGTCTAGAAAACAATTTCGACTGATTTTGAGGAACTGATCAAATGTAATATAAAGGTTTACTACTCATCGCCAGTGCTCAGTACACTAACAACGACATTGTATATCATATTTTCACAATTTACGAGTCTAAATATTTACGATTTACTTTGGAATTTGTGTGTGTTTTTCATATCGTTTAAAAAAGTTAAACAAGTATGTTTGCTATTTGCCATGATAATGTTAATTGCTCCAATTTACGAAAATTTTATTTGCTTAGTTAACTCTTTTGTTATGAATGGGAAGTTTAAGTTTTATGAATTTCGCTGGTGTCTTAAGATAGTTTTAAAAACGATCACACAATGAAATGGGATATTTTTATTTTTGTTTAAATACCAACCAATAACCAATTGTAATTCGTTAGTTGTTATCATCATTTTTTATATAAAGTCAATGTCGAAATTGAATATGGCCAAATTTAATGAATATTATGCTGAAATATCATCAGCTAATTTTCTATCATGTCTATATATTATTGTGATACCAATGTATATTATGTAAGAAATGTAAAAATCATTTCATTTTCAGTCATCATATATGTTGGAGTAGTGTATTTTGCATTTATTTATACTTTACTCGCTTATGAAATAAACAATTTTTATAGTTACAAATTACAAATTGAAACAAAAGTTTTTTTGAAGAGGTATTGTTAAAAATAATGTCAAACTTACTCTTTTCTGCGTAATATATTAATGATATACATACATATACACGTACAGCCTTGCATAAAGTTCATAAAAGAAAATTTACAATTGAATAAACCATCACCTATCTTATATTTTTTGTTCTCAACTTTTTTTAAACAATAATAAATTCTTCTTCCCTAAAATGTTTAATGTTTACATATTCAGAATATAGTACAATGGCTCTAATGAGCTTTCTAATAATATGCCTTAAATCCCAATGAACTCAAACTTAAACTACTCATGCCAGTCTTTATATGAAATTGCTGTACTGAAAACTTAACTAAACGTGCACATCATTGAGAAAGAAATACGCAAGACACTTTGCTTAGAAGGATCACCCCTTTTGTTTTCATATTCCTGTGAACAATTAAGTGTCCAGTAGACGGTGTAATGGAGAATTTCCATTTTTTGATGTACAAAACCTGTCTAACTTTATGCTGACATGACTAGTTTTCACGTAATTGTATATATATTTTATTAAAACGATGAAGATATTTACCTGAAAAACAGCATAATATGCAATGCAGCTATCAAACAAAGTGAAACGGTTATATCACTCCAGTCATTTAACTTTAACTGCTGGACAAATGGATAGGAAGGGATGAAAAATTCATTCAGAATTATCATTTTGAGATCATATATCATTTTCTTTAAACGACGCGAGTGCTGGAACGTGTAATGGAATGGAAGAAATACATTGAAATCACTGGTATACCAATATCACTTTGAGAAAGTACGATTTCCTAGCATGGTACAATCAGACTAACAAGACATGTCCCTTCCAAGTTGGTATATTTTATGGATTGTTGCAAAAACACGAGTCCTGTGTATTTTGACGTATCCATTCCAAGTATTTCGTAATTCTAGTGTACACACCTAGAAGAAAGACAATTAAGAAAGACAACGCGTTCATCAAAAAATATAACTATAAACATTTTTCAGAATCATTAAATTCAATTATCAATTTTGAACACTTACCAGGAAAACTTGCCCGGGCACAGCCTTGGCCCCAGCTTACAATTCCTATAACATATTTCGTCCCTTCTTTACTACTGTCCTCGCGAAGGTCTTCCCAATTAAGGGGGCCACCGCTATCCCCCTGACAAGCATCTTGTTTCCCTTCCGGATGTCCAGCACACATCATTGTGTCCGTAATTTCTCTAGGCGTGTAACGTGTTTGTGTCCGACACTCCTAATAAAACAATTAAATTATCGTTACATTAGATCCATAATTTCAAAATGCATGAATAAATTTGACTGGACAGAGTAATGCAACGTTTTAGTCACCTCATTTGACATAATTGGAACCTCCACTTCCCTCAAAATGTGTGAGGGTCGTCCTTTCTCTTGAGTTCGGCCCCAACCCGCAACTAAGCCTTGTTCGTCAGCAAAGTCCTCATCTTCTGATAGAATGTGCACAAAACAGTATGCATTAATTTTATATTCAAATATGTATTGTATAAAATTGTATGTAAAATGTCTTGCATGTTATAAATATTATAAATGAATGCATTTTATAATTTTAACAATACCTAAATCGATGGGCAGACAAGCAGGAGCAATTGATCTTCTAAATTTCATGGGACGCTCAAGCCTCAACAATGCTATGTCATTGTGGAAATTAGCTCTGTTGAAACCCACATGACGGATGATTGTTCCAATTTTCCTATATTCCGTGTCAGACTCTTCCGTGAAATTCCTGTCGTGTTCCCCAAACACTATTGTAATTTGGTCTTTTGGAACTCCATGAACACAATGGGCCTATTTTTCATAACATAAAGATAAGCACATAAATTTTACATTTTGAATTTTCAAAACTACTTTGAAAATTAAAGTCAGTTAAAATACTCACAGCAGTTAAAACATAACGATCTGAAATGAGGGTTCCTCCGCAGTAAAACTTTCCTTTGTACATCAACGCAGTGAGCCAAGGATACGAGTTTATTTCTGCTATCCTTCCGCCAACTATGCGTTCTTCTCGGTAACTGATCCCACATGCTGCAAAAAAATTATCAAACATAATCCTTTAAGGTTTGGCACTAAAATATATTGCAGTTAAAAAATCGGTACGTAATACCATCGGACGAAAAATGAAGAACCCCAGTGACACGATGCCCTTATTTAATTAGGGTCTGCCAAAAATGATCTTAACTTGCCCCGATCTCTCCCACAACACAACAATACACACTAATGGAAAAAGTAAAAGTACTTACTGCATTCTCTGCACTCCGTTGGAAAGCGCAACAAATCTGCAAGTCCTCGGAACTAAAAATATAGTTAAAATGTAATGTTGAAGAGTATTTTATTTTTTGCATGCGTAACTTGGTGGAGTGGAATGCGGTAATATCCTGTCAAGTTATTTCACAGTATTGTACCATAAATGTCACTTGTCAAATTGTTATCAGCATCTATTTTATCAAATGTCGGAATGCGAAAAAAAGCCGCAATGAATTGCACCTATTAGCAATCATGGTCAGCAGATCAGGCTAGTCTGGCGTCACGCTTTAGAGCACTTTATGCATATTCTTCACTCACTCCAACACTTTAAAAAACTAATGACGCATTAAAAATCCTTGTAAATGGCTTCTCATTATCATTATATTGTATGCCTTGTTTTCAAAGAATAGTTTACACAGGAGAGCAGTGGTGGTGAGTTGTGTGTCGTAACTGAAGAAAGTATGACGATAGGTGACAACTTAATTTATGTATTGTGCATTCTTACAATCCCTTCACAACTCGCGTTTTGGCATTTATTCATTGATATCAAGTTGCCCATAAAAATGTTTTTTATTTTCGTCATTTAGCTACCAGTCATCACCATCATACATATCAAGCAGTAAAAATAGCTTTAAATGTAAAACCTGTTACGATGTAAGTACATCTGTTTTAATAACGGGGGGTACATACATGAAGTAGCGAGCGTTGACACTAATTTTTGCCACACGATCCTTTTTAATCAAGCCTTATTGAAATTGAAACTTTAAGACTAACGTGCTAATAATATGTGAATTTGCATACGAGTTTACAGCACTTGCAGAAAAAAATGCATAACTTTTTTTTTAAAGTTTAACAAGATCAAGCAAGAAGTGCATCTTGTTCTGCTAAGTTGTTTACACAGTCACTTTAAAAAAAACAGGCAGCAGTGCAGTACAGAGTACAGTAACGTAATGATTCAGTATTTAGCCTGTTCAGTTAGGTGATTAGTTGATCAACGAATTATTCCGTGTTTGACCAATTGTTCATCATCGTCAAACATTTGAATTATTTGTTTTCTCAATTGCATGTCATCGACTGAAAATTGAAATTACATGTTTTCATTGGAAAAATTCTTTATTGGATTGTGACCATTATTTGTACTGACTGAAGAAAAGTATTCAAAAAAATAGTTGCACAAAATATTAATACTACGCACACGCACTTGATTAATATACAGCTACGGTTTCATCGCTGCATGATTAATGTACTTGCATTGCAGCTACCAAATAAAAAATTGCTACAAATGCCAGAAAACAAACTTGATATTCAGGATTAAGCTTTTAGTATAAATATGAACCCCAAGAAATTTAAAATTAACACATTTTAGATTCAACCTTTCCTGTTATTTCTTTACCTTAATCATACACTAAGCCGGGCTTCATCGGAAAACCAATCGTTGTTAGCATGCATACCATGATCATAATCTAAAGATTTTAATAAAAAGTCGATACCATTTTAATGAGTCTGGTTTTAGTTTTCGGGGTATACTGGTAGTTGCCTACATATGTTTACATCTTTTGGCACAAATAAATATGCATTTTATTCTTGTTGACCCACTTGCAAATACATAAAACTCCAATTTTTGAAAACTAAAAGTTATTACTGATCCAGATGTTTTAGTTGGGTTGGGTTGGGTTTGGCGTACAGCGTATCATTATCATTGTGATAGGACCTAATAGCTAATCAATACATTAGTTTTAAAACAGTTGCTAAAGTCATAAAATCTGTCAGTAATCATCTCGTTGAATTTTAAATGAAACAATGTAACGCCTTACCCACAGACCCACATTGCATTATGATGACATGCGGGTGGGGTTACTCAACTGGGGTATTAGGATACGCCAATTATTCTGCTCAGATTTCTTCGTATCCGACTCAAGATGCTTAATTCATTTTTTAAATGGTGTTTAGTCGGCTTTAGTTTTTGTGTTAGCTACTAATTATTTATAATAATTATGGCGGTGCGATGATGCACACGTTTTGTCTGAACTAAACTGCAAACAAGTGCGTCAAATGATGACAATGACTCGCAACAATGCACAATGCATGCATGCATCGTAGATGCAATTATTCAATGCAGCAGTGGAAAAACGTCGAAAGCACATATGTATGCACGCTAAATACTGTAAAACCTCAAATTAAATGTAATACCAATGCAATGTTCACCTCCTGAGGCTATATGAAGAAAGAAGTTATTACCACTGCACTACTGCCACTACTCCACTAATTATACCGTTGTTTAAGTAAATAAAAAAATTTCCTCTCTGTGATTTTCATTTATCGTGTCATTATCACCCCGGCTCTGTCATGCATATTGCATTTTGTAAAAAAAATCCCTTTGTTGCATTTCCTTGTGCGCCTGTATGTCTGCTGAGGATTAGATTTTACAAAACGAAAAACTAGCATGAAAATGAAAACCACTTCTTTTTGTATGACGATCTACTAATACATTCATATTCCTTAAAAGTGTAAGTTGATAAATGAATCAAACAAAATGGGAATTGATTAAATTTAAATTATTTGGTCATCCCAGAAAGAGTGTGAGAGTAACTCCCAATCTTGTGACTTTCGTTGAAAAATGGACAGACTAGACAACGTGAGGAATTGCGTATTGAATTTCATCAAATATTAGCCCGTAACTCAAAATGTAATACCGGCTGAGGCTAGTTTAAATTTTTTTTCGTGAAGTGAACGGATTCCCTTCATTAGCATTCAAGGAGCAAACCACAAATCATTACCTATCTAAGCTCTCTTCTCTGAGGTGCTATATAAGATATTCAAGAGAGTTTTGTTTGTGTTGTCGCCGCGTTATAATGCGTTCAACCATTTTGATGAAGACTGATCTTTTTCTTAAAGAAAATTAGTGATTACGATTACCAACGTGTTTATTAAAAGAAGAAAATATAACCTTTTATATACATTTATTTATTCATTTATCTATTTCCCTCTCTCTGTGTACGCTTTAAAAATCATAATCGCTACAATGCATTTATATATGATCCTCGCATCAATGAATGCGATTGAGGATGACAATCAAGTGACGTGTGTTGTTCATGTACTCAACTTTTGATAAGAATGAAAAACACTTGCCATTTTTTTAATAAGAATTTTGTGCGTACAATACCACACACTGTTTTGCATATGTCTTGAAGAATTTTCGCAACAATTAAAGAGACAGTTTTCGTTGTTGATGAATAGATCATGATATGGACTAGGAAATATATATAATAATTTGTCAGATTTGTTTAACATCTCAGCGGTGACTAATTGGAAAATAGTTTGAAATTGATTTTTTGATACATTTTTGTAAATGGTCTGTGTTCCTTACATTTTGTGACATGACATGAATTTTCACACTATGTTTGGTTTGTGTAACGAGTGCAAAACTGCGCATAAAACAGTTGTAATTTATTAGAGAAAATAGTATAATTCGCTGGGGATAATTCGTCAATTTTAATCCAATTTGGTTGGACATAAATGGTTATAAAAAATGTAGTTGAATTCCCGTTGAACACCCTGTGCTGCCTGAGGTGTCAAGAAAAAGCTTAATAAGAAAATGAGTCAACTCTCTTTAAAACCTGTTGCATATAAATCGCATTAAGACCTCTCAATGGACAAGAATCGTAATTGTAATTAAAGTAAAACAGAAGATTTCATACGCTCATAATATGATCTGTGGTAGTAATACAAAATTTATGCATATTAATTTGCAAATGTACACGATTTAGGAAGACGAAATATATTTTTTCTCTACAATCAGCTAACAACCACATAATAATGTATTCATCACCGTTGTCGTAAACAAAACCAGCTTACGCTCTCAGCTCAGGGGTATGTATATGTATTTTACTTTTAAAATGAAGGAAAGTGTGAAATATTCATGTGTAAGTAAAGTAGTAGCAATAAATACGTCATGTCATGTCTGTAGGGGTGGAGGTAGTCGTAAGTTCACAAGTAATAGTGTTTTTGATATATTCCGAAAACCCAGAGTCATACATTCATTTTAGTCTTTCATGGTCAAACAAAAGTGAAAAATGCAAGTCTCTGGAGCACCAGTTTCACTTTCTACTGTCCTACATTTTTATTGGGCTTTCCTGTTTTGTGTACAGAGTGTGTGCGTGAGCATTCTGCATGCGTCAGTCAACAAAATCGTGTATCTATAAAATCTATGTCGTATCGTATCGTATCGTATACAACTTGATCACAAGACACAACAAAGAAACAACCTTGTGATGATGTGATGCTCGCGAGGGAGTTGATGTTGTCCATAGGTCATCTACTTACTATCTGTCATTGTCGTACATATTTTTGTTATTTTGGTTTTCATTCACTCGGGACTTAAATAGATGACCTTGAGGAAGTGTATAAACCTTGTTTTATTTCATACCTTTTCTTCTTGAAGAACTTTACGAAGATGTCTGGAATACTCGTGTGATTCATTGGATAGTGTATCATTTTCCCCATCCGCTGCCAAATTTCCTGATGTCGGCAGTGGAGCAACTGATTTACCAAAAAGTTTGAGGGATGGTGCCCCAAAAACTCCAGTCTCCAGAAATTGAGAAAATTGCATAATAATCACTATTGAAATCAGTATCGATCTATATGGCGATGACACCAAAACCCTTCCTCTGCTTTGGGATGACATTTTGTATGACGTTACAAAGTCTTTTGGTTTGGTTTCCACACTTTTTGATGATGATGCACAAAAGTAGTTTCCGTTTTCAGTAAGAAGGCGCGTGCTGGCAGCACCGCAAACCTTCCCCAAAAAAACCAGAGAGAAGAAGCGTTTCACTAACTTTTTTACTTCCTGTCAGATATTACACAACGCGTTTGTTTTATGAAACAAAATGTTCACACTTTCATAAGAGAAGAGAGGGAGACTATAGATGCCAACAATTTAGATTTAAAAAAATAATGTCACAGGGCACAAAATTTTTATAAAAATTATATTAAATTACTGCCTTGCCAGGTCCCATAAAGTCGTATTGAACGAACGCACCAAACTGATTAATGATGAGATACATTTATTTGTTGGTAAATGATGTTGAAGGTATTTTGTAACACGATTGTCATAATAATGGTCTATAACGTAACAACGCGAAAGAGAGGAAGGAACGTTCCTGCTTTGCTTCCTTCCTTCCGTTCTGCTGTCCTGTATAAAATATGATATTGTTGTACGCGTCGTATTCTGATCTTTTTT
>JAQFZH010003150.1:0-14485 GCA_034695485.1 Entomobrya nivalis | reverse complement strand
TTTTCATACTATCGGAAAGCAAAAGAATTGGGGTTTTTTATAAATGAAAATTCTTCAATCGAAAATGTCAATTACTCAAACCCCACGGGTTTATGTTTAAAAAGTCACATTTTACTATGGGATAGTATCGTTGCATTTCATACTTAGCAACCAAAGAAGTGCCCTCCATTAACGAGCATACTGTATATTCATCGCACATGTACGTGGAAGTAGTGTTGGTGCATTGTGTGGAGGAATAGAGGGTGGTAAAATAGTAACGAAACTCTAGTAAAAGTTTGACTTATTCTAGTCACAGGGAATTTGTGAGCAAGCAGCCACATAAATGCTATTATTTTAGAAGCAAGAAATAAAACCTTGTGTTCTGACGACTTTACATTCATACTTATTACAAGAGTACAAATTATAGGCAGCGCAAGAAATTTTCTGCAATTGTTGCTGCTAAAAGTTTACATAAAGAAAATGTGAGCAGGTCTTTTTGGCAGGTCTGTTTTTCGTTTGGTATAGAAAGTACTTTCTTACCATTGTTATAAAAATATGACAATAGTTAATTTGAATACGTCCATTAACACCATTTTAACTAGCTATTACTCAAATTTTTGTACTGAATTCTACACCTGTGCAATATTAGGCATCTTTAACTGCCCTGCATGTGCACAAATAACATCTTTTAATTTCTTCTGTATTTACTTCAAATACGAAACTTATAAAATCTAACGAAATATGTAAAAACAGGATATTCGAGCAAATGCAGTAGATGTAGCTGAAACTCTTAACCATGACTTCATCTTTTGTTTGACAGTCATGCCTTTGATAACAGGGAAAAGGGCTTCGAAACTATGGGACCTTGCAATTCAGAACGGAAGTAGCGCGGAAATAATGTAATTTCTAAACTAGCTTGCAGGCTCAATTTACATTATCACTATGAGAAATAGCATCCAGCATACACTAAAGTACTATTTAATGATAATTAATCAAAAGCCCGAAACATAATAATATGTATGTTTACAGTAAACTGAAATGAAAGAATAACACAAAGTTTCTTCATTCATTCACAGTCAGGTCCCTGGAGGTTCAAAGAAAATGAAACAAAAGGACTGTGAGATTTTGTTTTCGCGTTTCAGACTTCTTCGTCAGGATGAATGCTGTGCCCTCAGCCTTCTTTGCTGCTTATTTTACACTAAAATAGAAGTCCGAAAACCGCCAACACTTACAGTAGCAAAGTAGCAATATAGCAACAACAACAAAAGCGTTTCTTGTTTCCGTCAAAATTAAGAAAATACTCAGGTCATTATATAGCAAGCAGAAAGTTTGCAAAAACAATACGTATGTATGTGGTATAAACTGTTACAAATACTTTACAATGAGTTTTATATGAAATGCATTATGTCTACCACCAACGTGACAGGTATACAATGAGCACTGCTACGAAAAACACTTTAAACGATTTCCCATCGTGAGACTACCTTAATATCTGTTAATTTTACTATTTTAATCATCCAATCCAGAAAAGTGGATGTTTTTCCTCGTTTATTTTAGCAGTTTCTGGTAGAAGTTCCCAAGAGTATATTCATACAATAGCAGCCTTTTTTGTAGAACCGCTATATTTATCTATGCACTCGTAGTACATGTTTTCTATTATTAATATTGCCATTTTATTATGTTTTATAGGATACATTCGAAGTCGCAGATGATGATGGCACCGGTGGGGATGAGAGAACAAAACTAACACGCAAGAAGAAACGGAGTCTTCCAAGAACTGTGGTCAACCCAGATGGGAATTTCTATTTTTACTGGCTCATGATACTTACACTTTGTGTTCTCTACAACCTTTGGACACTCATCGTCCGACAGAGCTTCCCTGAGCTACAGGCAAGAAGAAAAAAATTGTTTGAAAATATGTATACATAGTTATATATCATCCCTCTTGTCATTTTAATAGGGCTACAAAACTGAAGTAGCTCCGCCTTTTCCTCAAGTGACCACGTTTCTATAAAAAAAATCTTTGCTGACAATCAATTATTTTTATTCTCAGCCCACCGTTCAAAGTTGAATCTACTGATCTCGAGTATAGAATGCATACAACTTAACACTTTTCTCTCTCTTCACTCTCCACTCCACTTATTCTGCTGACTTTTACGTGACTTGACTTTCTCACATGTTGTCCGTTGTAGCTCGTTAAGTCAGGCGGTCCATTTTACTATTTTGACAAAAGAGACGATGGGATAGATCTACATATCTTTCATTCTTATCTGCAAAAATATGTACATAAATTACTAAGTTCAAAGTTTCTCCCTAGTTTTCTTGAGTTTAAGCTGGGTGCACTGAGGGACCGAGAAAGGCCAAAAAATATGGAAGAATGAAATTGCTGCTTGGTGGAGAATCAAGAAAACTTACTTTTTACTACTTTCTTTCTTTACTGTACTAGAACATAAACCAGCATGAATATATGTATTTCAACAATTGCAAAAAAACCAGACTAAAAGACTGTTGTTAGATGTCGTCAACTAGACGATGATGATGACGCCCATGTTTATGATTCTTGCTCAGTAACGAGATGAATGAATCAGACTGAGGAAAAGTACCTTGTACGAGTGAAAAATGGGAAAAGCAAAATTATGTCTAGTTGGTTGTTCGAAAACTTGTAAGGAGGACATGATGAAAAATCATAAAAGTTTTTTGTTTGGACGAATGAATTTATATTTTATGCAGCCTCGAATTTGAGTTTCTGAATGGTGACCCCATCCTCTGACTACCAAATTTCATTCAATTTCTCTGCTGACCCGTCTCCAACAGGGCAATTTAGGCATGACTTACTAATTACTTATATTTCTAATATCAATTCAAGAACTAGACAAAGTACATTCAATCTTGAAGGTTATCGGCTTGTAGAATTGTGAAAAACTATTTGGTAAAATCGTTAATTTGGGAGAGGAAAGGTCTAAGAATTACTTTATATTTACAACTTCAAGATAATACGCGTATCTTCAATATTTGTCCTCGGCTATCCAAAGTTCCTGTTACTCAGGTCTTTACGCTTGGCGCATTTTATATGTGGTAACTACCTAACATACTATTAATGACCTTTGTGTCAACAGAATATACATACATTGTGCTCAATTCAAAATAACTGCCCTCGTTTACTAATTGTTTGTAATCATTTAGTATTTAAGTTGTAAAGTATCATGTGTTTTATAAAAATAAAAGATTAGTCTGAAACGAGCCCCATACCACACAAGAAGAGCACATGCTTCCACTTCGCTATATAAAGGTTACTTGGAAATGTTCTGATGAGCACAAATTGTCGTTGTTATAGGAGTTCTGGTTTGAAAGCTTGAAAGCGGAGTTTGGAGTTTATACTTTTTACTTTCACCCAAACTAACCAAACCAGCCCACTATTCACTATTTCTCTAATAAACCCCATTTTTACTGCGGCCACCACAAAAACTTGTTTCTCTGTGTGTGATGAGCTTGTTAGCTCACATTGCATTCCTCATCGTAAAGATGATAGTCATAACATGCAACAACACACACATGTAATGCACAAGTATAAAACAGGGCAAGTTTTTTTTATTGTTCTACTTTTACTTCTACTGAGATACTGTTCCAGAATTTATCATCCTACCATGCGATTCCACCACGCTAATCATTTTGATACGAGTTGGAGGCGCAGTGAGGAATATCACGTTGAACGGCTATCTGTAATTTTATAAGAACAAGCTGAAGAGTTATGAGACTTATTTAGTAGAGTAGCCTGTATCGATGGACTTGAGTAGCATTATTGAGTTTTGTGATTATGATCTCATAAAACCACATTAACCGTGTTCACTGGTAAACATAAAGGTGGAGGTGGATGTATTGGAGAATAGAATAGCATATCAAAAGCAGTGGTGGTGGTGTGATGGTTTTGTTTGTGATACAGAAACCAAAATGCACTAAAATACTTCGGCTGGCTTCTCGTAAAGCCTGTTATAGAGCATGGTAAAAAAAAGTCCACCTAATGAAAAAAATGAGAGAGCAACAGTAGAAAGCCATGTGAATTGTGAAGATTTTTTCTTTAAATTAATTTAGAAAGTTGTTCATTTACTTTTATGAGCATTAAAATCAAATGACGCTCACGTAAATAACTTCAATATGGATAAAAATAAAAATGAGATGGATGAGTTGTTTGTAATACATTTTATCATATGTGGAGTGCGCGTGGGTTGAGAATAATTACGATGATGATGATGAGAGGAGAAAAGTTCTGTTTTTATAATTATGTGTAATTATTGTCATGGAACATGCTACGTAATTAGGAAGTCTGTAAAGCAAACTAATTATGTTCTTGTTTTTTTTTGTATTTTCCACAGTCTGAAGCACATTTATTCTGGATCATGGCCGACTCCTTCAGTGACCTTGTATTCCTCTTGGATATCGCCGTCCAGTTTCGAACAGGCTACCTTGAACAAGGACTTATGGTGTACAAGACCAAAAAACTGGCAAAACACTATGTTGGCTCAAAGCCATTCTACTTTGATATGTTCTCCCTTCTTCCAACAGACTTATTTCAGTTGTACTACGGAACAAATCCCATGTTCAGGTATGTCGTAGCATTTATGTATATTCTATTTATCTACAATATGTATCTACGATAAAATCGAATACTTTTTTTAGCCCATCCAATCAGTAATCTGTTGCTCTTATGCATATATTTGTCATTGCGCTGAATCCAGGATTGTTAATCGTTGTTTCATTTCAAAAATATTTTTGAACCTTCTAAATTCTATGTATGCATGTTTATATTTTACTAGACATTTGTTTGAAGTAAATCTACAATGCTGGTTACTCTAGAGTGTATTGATACTTCTTAGCACAGAACTTTTAAAGCTCTCCAAGCTAATATTCTACCAAAATACAGCCTCACATGCAGGCAAGTAGCGGGTATAATGGAACATTCTCATAAAAAAGCTTGCGCTACTATATAACAATATAACAACTTCTTTTTTTAAGTCGGAGAACTAATAGTACGATAGTTGTGGAGATAGATTGCTGTAACAAGAGACCCCATGATACGCTGCTACAGCATTGTCAACTGGTATATCTCTATCGAAAAAAAACCTATAAACGTATGTATGACAGAGAGCAACTTTCATTTTGTTTATCTAACAAGACCCTAGCACACATATTATGTAGTGCTTTTCTTCTCAGAAATGAAATCGCGATCTAATTTGGAAAAGCTAATAGTTCACTTGTATAGGTTTATACACATAAACTTGAAGTTCTTATGTGTAGAGTGTACACCATCATCTCTTACCCTGTTTTAGCTTGGATGCTGATAAAAGATCATTTAGATGAACAAGTTGATATGCTTGGCCTCGGGATACTCTTGAGTTTGTGAAAACTGCTATTGGGGCTAATTGGCTTGAAATTATTTACAAAGCTTATCTGATACAAGTTGATTTGTGTATGTTAGGTGCGCAACATGCACTTGGAGAAAAAACTCCACTTTGATAGGATCTGAAAGAGCATACAACATACAAACGAAAATCTATAGACATTTTGTTGCAAACAGCAGATCTTTGAGTGGTTTGACAGTTTGATTAGGTGAATTATTTTACTGCCGCTACTTTCCAGATTTTGTACTTTTTTGCTGGATTGTTTTATTGTATTGGCGTATAATAAAAAGCCATATATGTTTTCCTTTCTTCTATATCCCCAGTTGAAGTTTAATGCCTACATCGTTTATAATAATGTAAAGACGGTCCTCGTCTTTTCATGCTTTCATTCAAATTTTACTTTAAAACGGTTGTTGTGGTTTTGTAGTGGTAATTCACCGTTCATGATTTGAAGTATTTAGCTTAAGGTCTAATTGACATTTCTTTCAGTTTAATTAAAAATGTAAACTATTGAACTTTGCTGTTGGTGGTTTAGTTTACTTTTTTGTCTTTATTACATATATTGAAATTTGATTTTAGTTTAAATAATCGTAGCAGATTCGAATTTCAAAAAAGACAAATTCTAGAGTGGTCTTGGCTAATAAAGTGAGATTTTGTCAAATATAAATACACTTTATTTTCTAAATGTGTGTTTTTTAATAAATGGTCAGCGTCTTCACTTACACATTTTGCATTGTGAGTACTACCACACTATTTTTGGTTATATCTTCTTCTTCTCTATCCCTGGCAATAGAGAGCAAAATATTAAATGCTACTTGCACAATCCGTCCACTATTTAAACTCCGCAAGATTTTTTTTTTCGTTTTGATGTCATGCTTATTCATGTGTTTCCTTCAGGACCAGTCCTATTTTTAAGTTACTTTAGAAAGCAATGCATCAAACCGTTAGGGAAAATACATTGAGAGCTGTTTGTTTTCGGCGTGAGTAAAGGAGAGTAACATTTTCCATTAAATTTTGTAGACCTCTTTCCTCTAACTACATACTTTACTTATAATATCCAGTTTGGTAAGTAACACGCATATCAAAAATATCAAAAAAAAACCATTACATAGCAAATTGTGAGTACTGAGTAAAATGTGGTGAAAGTGAGAGATGAAGGAGGGGAAAAAACTAAAAGTTTTCTGTTTCCTGTAAATATTCTGCACAAAAGGCATGCTGTTCATAGAACCTACTACGCTTGTCCACCTTCTCAACGCAATACAGCACGTAAGCTAAAGACAAAAGTCAAACAAATAGGGAAACAAAGGACTTACAAGGACGGATAGATGAAGAGGATGGAAAGACAATACAAACAAAGTTTTTGAAGTGTACAGAAAGCAAAGTTATACGATGGTAAGATTTTATATTAAAGGAAGGTGTTTCCCAAAACGAACCTCCACTGCTTTAATATATTGTCTTAATTTCAAAATGTTTTATACATACATACATTTAGATATAGTGAGAGCTACTCACTTTCATACCAAGTAACTTCATGCAAAAATATATAGACGCATATAAGCACGTATATATACATATGTCAAAGAACACTAGTGTAATAGTGTAAAGGCAGTAGCAAATATGGTAAAGTTTTTTTATACTTACGAGCACGCACACAACAACACAGATATTCATGAGATACACTTTCCTTTTTTTGGTTGTACTCTTACAATTACTCATACTCATAACTACTAACGTACACTACAAAACTTTTTGTACTTTCTTTAACCCTTCTTTTATTAACGGAGCAGTGTTCTTCCCTTCTGCAATCCTGTTCGCTTGGAAAAGAAATATGCGACCAAATTTTCTTTTTGTTCTACATGTGTCACGTAGGATATTTTATTTTGTGAGACTTTTAGTTGGTTAATTTATATCTCACAGTCAGTCAAGTGCAGTTTATACACAAAATCGCCAAAATTTTCGTACTTAACTCTCAGGTTATGTAGTTTAGCCTTGCCGTGTTACAAGATATCTATCTAGAATGCTTGCGTTGTCACATTGTCATTTTTGAGGAAAGATTAATTCGTGTACATTCAGTTTTTTAGCAAAATTATTCATCCATTTGCATCTGTCGTAAAAGTAAACTATACTTACAGCAAAATCGATTGAATACCAGCGGTAAAAGTATCCAATGTCGATCTCTTGAACAAGTTCTGTTACTTGTCCATTTTACATGGTTAAGGTTCTAAAAACTAAAAGGAGGAATAAGTGTAATTTACATGTAAGAATACCCAAGAAAGAAAACAGTTTGCATTCACTTTATTTTTAAATCATGCCAGAAAATGGAAAAAGCTTTTTGCGATTCATGCTGAAACATGGCCATAAAGTATGTCGTGATCGTATTGATGTTGATGCTAAAATCAAATCGGCATTCGGCATGTGCCATTCGAAGATGAAAAACTCTTGAGCAAAAAAATAAAAATGCAAGCAGCAAAATGCGCTTGTTCGTGGAAAGATTTTGCAATGATTTCTTCTAATAAATATGAACATGATGGTATGGATGGTGTAGTACTTATGAAGGAACGTGATGTGATCTCTTTTGGAAAGCCATTTATGCCGAGTGTATCCACACAAAATGAAAAAAAAAACATATTACGAATAGTAATATGGTTATTTTACTTATTGTGTATAGTTATTTTGGTTGATTTTTTCTTCTTTTTTACATACAAGAGAATGAGAAGAATGTATAAAGTATTTGTGAAGAATTCATTTTTTCGTGGTTTTAAAGGGAATTAACTTGTCTGCGCTGTTTTTTTGCTAACAGTAACATAACACCACCATCAAGGCACGCCATCCACCAGCATCTCATTCAGTTTATTCCACCCTTTTTATATTAGAACATGTTTTGTATGGTTTCTCTTTTAAGAAGCAAAAAAATGCAGGGCTACGACTACCACACATAGTAAAGTATAAAAAATAGCAGATTACACATGATGCTTACTTTTAAACAGAAATTTCAGGCGAGTAAATACAAGTCATTATAAAAGGCTTTAATATTCTAAAATAAACAAAATGCATACAAGCAGCAAATAAATAAATGCTCTTTTTTCTCTTTCCTCAATATTTTAGGTAGAATGAGAATTGTTCAAAGAAAGGCATAGATTTCATTTCTAAACGAACGTACGCATTTCATTTAAATGATAACCGTTTTTTGTTCAAGTACACTTTATTCCTAAAAAATTGGTTCTTGTTGATAAACCTAAGTAATATGTGTGTGTACATTTCTGGGGTTCAACATGGATGATTATTACTCGTCCGATCAGATATACATAGTATATAGTATACAATAATGTTTGTCTGCGAATCTTAATAACATTAAGTTTTCTATTACGTTTTTTATTCTGTTCATTTCATTCTGATCGCTTGTATACCCAGAGTCATATTACTCTCATGAAGCAAATAATGCTTTCACTTTGGAGATGTTTATGGATTTCTTTATGAGTAGCATGAAAAGAAGAGAATGAAAAAAAGAAATTCGAGAAGGGGAATCAACTCAATCTTTTCGTTGAGCAATAATTGATTACGTCTTATCATTTCATTTCAACGTGAATGGATCTTTTTATCCGAATCGTTTATTTTGCGTAATAATGTCTGAGTAAAGTCATGTGACACGGAAAATGGAAAGGAATAACTAACGAAGAAGGTTTTATGATTTCAAGGAATGTTAAATTGTTGTTGCTACTCTCAGACTATGCATGCATGCTTAGTGTACTTGATTGGATGGGTATGGTAGGGTGAGTATAAAAATACAATGTTGATACATGAACAGATAATGTTATAAAGTAATAATTTGTTTGACATTCAGATTTCCGAGATTTCTAAAAATCTACCGGACCTACAACTATTACTACATGGTAGAATCTCGTACAGTATATCCAAACGTGTGGCGCGTGGTGAATCTGATTCATATTCTGTTGCTCCTTGCTCATTGGTTTGGATGCTTCTACTTTCTCCTATCTGAGGCTGAACACTTCAAAGGTCCCTGGGTCTATCCGGATCCCAAGCACCCGAACAACACAGATTTTGCTCCGTTAACTCGAAAGTACCTGGGTTCACTCTACTGGTCGACGCTCACGCTGACCACAATTGGTGATCTTCCTACGCCCTATTCTAATTGGCAGTAAGTAGCACACTTTTAAATCTTTCCCTTCAACTATATAGTGTACCTAAATGATGTTATTAACTTAAATAATATGATAATTGACAGTAAGATCATAATCACAACATATACAGCTTTTATACAAAATCGATGTCGATTGCCGATTATAAAACATTTTGTCTAGTTTATTCACAATCTTGAGGCAACTACTGTGTATCTCACCTTGATACAAAAAATAAAAATAAGTAGCTTGGAAGTTTTACGTAGCAACGGAAAAGTAAATGCATTTTAAAAGACATTCCCCATTAAAAAAGTGCTGTATTTAGGCGTGCTTAAGATTTTTCCAGAAATAAACTACAAAGTGAAACTTTAACTTATTGCCTTTCTGCAATTATTATTGCTACATTGTTTTCAAACAAAGTAGAGTATATCCACGGTTACGGTAATTGTTTTTAACAAAGAAAACTTAAAGAGCCCAAGAAAAGCTCTTATTGTTACGGAGAAAAAAAAAGTCAGAGAAAAGATAAAAGGCAATTTGTTTTCTTACACGCACACAGCACACGCCATGTTATGAATGTATTTGTCGAATGTTTTGTTTTATTCGCGTGCATTTTTACCACTTATATTCATTGAAAAAAATATGCTAAATTCATGTGACTATACAAAAATTAGGTTTTACATAACTTTTAAGTATGACGTGAGTCCTAAAACGGATTTCTGGAGTAAAAACTTTAAGTGTAGTAGATAGGTTTGATGCATTATCCGCAGAAAAAAATGTATTTCCCAACAGATCATGTTGATTTTCAATTAGAACGCAGTCATTGTGATGATCATACATGTTTTTTGCTTATACTCAGTTCTCTTCAAAAGCTTATACATAATATGTATGTATACCTTTATATGAGAATGGAGAAAGTACTAAAGCAAACGGAAGAAACGAAAAAGTGGAAATGAGAAATGGGGCGTAAAGTCAAGTAAATCTTTGCTTTGCTTCGTCTTTCCTCATTCTTCTTCCGTTTTTTTTTCTCAAAACCAGCCACACTAAATATGTGTGCGGGACTATTGAAGGCGAAGAAAAAACATCTCACCTTTTTCATCTCTTGCCTCCTGGTTGACTTCTTTTGTTAGTGTTGTGAGCTGGGCTGAATGCTGGTTTCCACAATTTCCCATTTAGGAACTGGGAGATTTCCGTGCAGCCAATTGTAGTTGATTCTTGCTGCTTGAGTTGAGGAGATGATGGGGCGAGTATGTACTTGCTGTAATAGTAGTTTGGAAACTATTTCACAATTGACAACTTGAAAAGCAGAAAAAATAGATCAATTTAAGTATTTTCTTTTTTAAAGAAAAGGGTTTATATCTTTTTTATTTTCACTTTTCTGCGCCGCAACATGAAATATTTTTAGTAAAGGGTTAGTATCTGCAGAGGAAATTGCTTGTATAAAGTTAGTGGAGTTTGGCATGCCTACATGGAAAATCTTGCGTAACAAGATCACGACCTCACCGGAATTTATTTTTGGGGTCAACCGGGAAAGTTGCTTAAATATGTTCAGTGCGGAAATACTTTCGTAGAGTAGAGTATAGATTCTTGATGAGCATGGATAAAACAGAAAACTCTGAATGAATAGAAATATTGAGACGACGAAATGTTATGGCAATGTTGTAGTATAGTAAATATTATAGGTTAAGAAAGAAGCCTTTTTAAGCCAACATTAAAAACTAGGTAAGTATCATACACAGGGCATATTATACTCTAACCAAGATATTTGTAAGAATTTAGACGTATAATAGTATACGTGACACGTACCCACGCCATCATCATTGGTTAAAGCATGTCTAATGCAGTTCATCTGTTACGTGAGCACAAGCTCATCTTTTTTATTAATAAAATATTATCATTTCAAGTAAAATATGAGCAAACCAAAAAACTAATCTATTTCTATGGTCGGTCACATTCCAATTTAAGTGTATCATCCATCGTATTTTCCTTCAAATCATAATCCGTGAATCTGTTCTCCAATATCATTATTTTAACCTGAGCCAACAATAAAATGGTACAGAAGAGGCTAGGAGATTAAATTCCGTTAGTATGGAACTTCGGATGACCTTACGATTTTAACTCTTTCCTTGAAAGGTTAGAAAGATTGAAATGATATAATGTTATACTGAACAAAGCCTTATATTAATAGGCTTATCACCATTACCGTTGGCATCATTGTTTTTTCCGCATTTCCCTTTCGCCTCACACATCGCCTCATGACCAGTATTGTACATTCATATACATAGCATATGATACATCATTACAACTTCAAAATGGTCAACTCAAATAATAAATACATACAATTGCATCTTTATCCTTAGATCGGAGATACGACACTAGAAGGGAAGATACAAGCAAAGGCAAAGCTTTGTGCTCATTTTTGTATTTATCTGTGAATATATTAGCAGGAATACCAATATCTCATAAAATTAAATGAGACTTTTGTTAGTCGTAACCGACACTTGACACGTAATACACAATACTTCTTGACAACTCAATTTCATGAAATTGACTGCAAAACTTGCCTTGAATGGCTTAACAAAAGCCAGAGTGTGAAACAATGAGATCCACTGCGTAAATTACAAAGATATGAGGTTTCATCATCACACCATTTGTTTTAATGATTCCAACGGGGTAAATTGAGCCACGTTCAATTCAACAAAGGATATATACATACAGGAAACTGACACGCAAATAAACAAAGTATCATAACCACTACTGTGGTGAAAGTGTTTGTATGCAATGAGGGTTTTCCCCATTGCCATCTCCACTGCTGCTATCGCATAGCACCATCATCGTCCCCATCTTCCTCTTTATCTGCTTTCTACAAGCTGGTTGTCTTGCCGATTTTATTATTTCTGCTGACTTGGAACAAAATTTGAATTTATATCATTGAGCACGTATATGTGTGTGCGCGATGACGATTATGTGTGGCGCAACGGTAAACAACGAAACTTACTCTGTCTGGCCATTATTATGATTATTATGACGGTGGTAGCGGAGGTACAACAGTGAGAGTAGCAAAGCAAAGACAAATAGAAAGGGTAACCAACTAGTAATCAAGCACTATAAAATGTTACAGAGAATAATATGGTTGCTGCCTCTTCGCAAAACATTTCGTGTAGATTAACGCGTCCTCCTCAACCGTCGTAGCTCATACATTCAGCATTATTATGCTATTTCGTGGTTTGGTGTGATGATGACCTGGCATGCATCATCATCATTTTCCTATAGTCACCAGAAGGAAGAAGCTTCCAGCAAAGCAGAAAAGTAAGAATTAAATATTACATACGCCGTTATTAATGTTGCAGATGTTTAAGCGGAAGATCATTTAAACAGTCTACGTGTCCGTAGTAGACACGGTCAGTAGTCAAGTCAAGTCAGCAGTTGTATGGTTCCATTGTAACGTATGATAAATATTTACACACACATGCCACGCCATGTCATATTAGCTTTTCATATAAGCTTAGTATATAATATGGTTGTGATTATCATGATGACTGAGTATATATAACTAACTGTGAGCATACATAGATACATGAGAAAGAGAGACTGAAAAGGTGGTGGTGGTAGTGTTAGCTGTTGGATAGTCTGTAGTTTTTGTGTGTTTAAGGTTTAAAGCGAGAGGTGAAATGAGATGAAAAAGTAGTCCACTGGGAGTTTTGACGGTTTTTGGTGGTGGCGTTGGATAATGGATAGAAAAGCCAACTTTTGTTATTGTTATAGTCATCGCCATCATGGCGGTCTACAACGACAGTTTGTTATTTCCGGTTCCTTCCAAAAGAGAAAAAAAGAAAGTAAAAAAAAGTCATATCTCTTTTGTATTCTTTAGGCGAGACAGAAAATTCAGTAATGTTTTGTTGTGCTCATGAAAGATGCGAGGGAGTACAAAGCTTGCAGCTACTTAGAAGCATGCTTCAAATACAAATAAACAAAGGAGTAAAAACAACGAGGAAAAAATGAGCCAACAAAATTATATTTTAAAATCTCTACTATTCTCTCAGACACTTCATTAAATTTGTTGTTTTTTCTGTGAAAATAGAGAATAAATTATAATGCTTGTATTACAAACCGCCTCCGCGCTTTTGTGCACGTCTCTTTAGTATGCAAATAATGCTGAATGTTTGTTTTTTTATGAATCCCACTTCCAAATATTGTTGTTGTTGACGAGTCTCTGAGGAATATGAAAACTTTATAGATTCTTTCTCGGTAAATAAAGCAGGTATGTATTGTGCATGTATTTCAGGATTGCAGGGAGAAGTTGAATATTTTTTTCATACTCTCGTCTCTATGTTACTTGCATTTGCATCAAATGAATAAGATGATGATCAACTTCTCTTGGCATAATAAATACATACATTCATATACTCGTACTCAAAGGACGACAAAATGAATAGACAGTCAGAGACCTTTGCAGAACGTTGTACATTAGACGTACTTCCGGTTTACACTGAAAAACCACAGGAGCCAGTTGAACCACAACAAGAGCAGTAGCCTAGCCAAGACTAACCACTTTAATGGTAATATTTTATAAAGCGGAGAAAGTCGCTATGTGCGTGTGTATCAAATGTATTTGTGTTTGGAGAAAAGAGGTTTTTGGCTTTTAGCTCAACGACTGCATCACAAACTGACTGGTTAGCTGTGTATGTATGGCTTGAGGCAAGACAAGGAAAAAGCTTCTAGTGAGCCACCATTCATGCACCTCAGTCGTTTATCATTATACCTTTTTACTAAACTTTGCTTATCTGAAGACATCGCCAAAAGCTGTACCAGTTGTAAGGGTAACGTAATGGTAGAAATTCTGTCTATCTATATAGATCTCGCACTCACTCACCATCACCGTCCTCATCGTGTAGTGAAATACGATGCTCTGTTAGTCTTGATATGACTCTCTTTCTAATCCTTTCATGCAACTTAATCATATATGATAATGTGACG
>JAQFZH010003149.1:0-14490 GCA_034695485.1 Entomobrya nivalis | reverse complement strand
TTATATTGGTGTTGGTATTTGTTATCCCTTTGGGGGTATGTACTTGTATATTAAAAACTTACATTTATTGTTGATGTGCATATTTAAATTCGATGTCAGAATTAATAAACAAAAACAAGGAACATTGGCTAGAAGGATCATATTCATACATCAAGCAATGGCCCATGTAACACGTTGAAGGTAATCATATCCATAATGACCAGAACGAGAAGTGAGCTTAACTAGTTTGTTTGCTTCTTGGTAAAGAGTGTTTCCTATTCGTAACGTTCCGGTAATTTTTTATAGGTATGCATTTTGATGTCTGTACTTTATCATCTTATGCTTATGTAAACAGGTAGAAAAGTGCAACGATGAAATATAAAAAGTGTAACAGCTTGACCATAACATTTTGCAATGTAGACAACTTTACTTGACGTACACAAGGTATGCGATGTGTAAATATTTGATGAGTTCATTCTTCCAGGCATTATACATATATTACGTTATAAAATAGAAACAGAAAGAAGAAACCTCGTCGAGGTCAGCTAACAAATAATAATATGGCTCATTTACAAAATACTTGTCAGATATAAATCTTCATGACTCAGATAGGTGCTCATCATGACTGCTGTTTATTATTAATGCAATGATGATTGCCGCATATTTATTTACCACCACTTATAAACTAGTTAAACCTTGTAATCAAAGGGCTAACTACTAAAACGGAATAAAAATTTCGCACGCTTACATATTCTCAGCAGGAGCAAATTAATTGTATTCACATCCAGTTCTGCTGGCAAGCTGATTGTTGTTTTTCTTGATGCATACTGGTCATTTGGCGTTACATTAACTTCCGATGAGCACGTACATACATGCATGCTTATGGCAAGCCATTCTTAATTGAAAACATGAGAAATCTGACAGAAAAGTTTCTGATGCTATTTCTTTCTATAAATACTGTTTTTAGAAGAAACCCACGACTGCTTGTAATACATAAATTGAACCAGGGAAATGTACAAAAATATTGTACAGTGAAGTGGCAATGTGGATTGTGAAGACTTAATTTATATTTTTCAAATACATCTATCATATCATCACACCTCATATGAAGCTACGTAAATTAAGCGATTTGAAAAGAGACTGGAGACGATTGCATCAATAAGATGGTGAGTTTAGATTATAGATTTAAATTTAGACACAACATAATATTATCGACATCATCGAAGAAAAAGAATTGTTTGTCCTTCCCAACTGTGCTATAAGCTGACATAGACATGGATGGACAAGCAAAAAGACACGGAGATGATGTGGAAATCGGAGGTGTCATGGCTCAGGAGAGTTGAGAGTTGTCGTTGAAGAATCAAAGCTGTTTGTCGGAGAAACATGCTAGTAGCATGGCAAGTTCAGAAGAAAAAAAGATGAACAGACTTCAGCTTGATATTTTGATATCATCATCATTATTGTTTCAAAATGATCTGATTACTATCTACTTTATCTCCGCCTGTATCATTGTCACAGCATGTTACAATGAGTTCAAGTGTCAACGACAATATCTAAGGTAGACAATTTAAATCTCAAAATATCGCTGTGGAGGGAGAAGTCAGATTGTATGCATTATTTTTTACGCAATATGCATTAGGTTACTGTACAAAAATTATATTGTAATTGTAAGATTCGCGTTTCCTGTTAGTAGTACGCAAAATTAAGCATAGGTTATTGTTTCTTCTTCTCCATGATCATCACTAATTCTATGCTTTCTTTCTTGCATGCACTTAACCGTAACTGTCTGCTCTCAAGCGCAGGAACTATGCAAGTAAACTGCATAAACAATACACATTTGAACTCGTCTGCGTCTGGTATGTTTATAAGTTAAGTCAGGTACACCTGTGCGGCTGAATAAACACGCCAGGTCCAAATTTGTATTTCAAAATTACACCTCACACTTTTTACCATCATCATTATAATCAACAAAACAGTACAAAATGCTTCCACTAAAAATGAAATACTAACAACAGTAATAATAGTATAAAGTGTGCAAAGGGGAGGAGGACAAAGAAACAGGAATTGCATGATGTAGTCAGTCACAAGACGAGAGCGAGGAGTTAGAGTACCTTGAGGAAGGTTGTTGTTTTTCATATGCCAAAAAATGCAAGTAAAGTTGTCTAGAAAAAAGAGAAAAATGTTTTTATGTTTCACAGAGTATCTAAACGGAAAATGAGAAAGGGTTGAGGTGTGTACATACACGCCTTCCTACTTTTAATATCAATACTTTAACTCGGTTCTCTATAAATAGTTTTTTGCTCAAGTTATTTATTTCTCTGTGAATGTCCAACTTTTATTTGTTATTGTAACACATATTTACGTATGTATTTATATGGTGTTTCGGCCTGATTTATTTACAAATGTATGTAACGTATGTACACATCCCTTGTGTATTTAACACTATATTATATTATATGCAGTATTCGTTAGATAAATTGAAATGCAAAAAGTCAAAACCAAACAACAATGAATTGTAAGCCAGTAAGTTGTGTATACTTTTAACTTAGACAAGCAGCAACCAATGATTTTTATTTGCATAAAATATTTATGGTTATGGTCTGTCTCTGAACTGCATTGATATTGTAATGTGACAACATGAACATTGCATTTTCTGTTATCAAGAGCAAGTATTGCAATGGATCTTTGGATTATCTTTATTTTTTGCGCGACAAAATTGTTGAGGTAGATAAAGGTTGGCGCTGGTGATATGAGGTGGATAATTTTCAGTAATACATTCACAGTTAAAATTGTATAGCATATTTGTCAAGACAGATCAGGTACCGGTTGTCTCATCAGAAGATGCGTGAGTTTCAGATACTATTTGAGTATATCATCACCAAGTAAACACTTGGTGTCAAATTGACTATCAGTAAGAAATTTAGTGAAGAGTTCTACGGGTACAAATTTATTAGCAGCTGCACCAAGATTAATTCAATTACGTGACCCTGAGAAGCTCATAATGAATTTTTGGCAGTCGATTCCCAAACAATTTGATATCTCAATATTGAATTTATAATGACGCCTTATAATATAGACAAGTTTGTTATCCCTTATGGCAAGTTTTAAAACTTGTTGTTCAGATAGATATTCATATTGTTGGCCTTAATGGTGATGTCTTCATTGTATTGGAGGTGCATGTTTATAGTTTATATATTGGAAACCGACATGTTTTATATGCGACAAACCAATAAACGGTCAAGCAGCTTTGTCAATCAGTTAGGAATGAATGGAAATTATGCATTTTACCATTACATGTTTATACCTACATCTGCATATATTATTAGACACGATTCCTTGTAGCCGTGTTTAGTTTTTTTTTGTAAATGGTCAAAAAAGACACACGGAAATTATTTGTACAAAGAAAGGTTGGGTTAGTTGTATATTGTACTGGGTTTATAAGCCATCTTTTTTAGTTACATGACATGAACCTAGAGAAGAGAGAATGTTTGTGTCTTCTCTAATCATCAGAATCATTATCGTCATCCTCAACATTATGATAATGTTCGCCCAGAAATAACAATAAAATGAAAGGCCACAAGACAACAAGACATCTCCACCATCAAGTTTCTACAACTTCACTCTGCTGCTGTCCTGCTCAAAAAAGTGTCGTCTTGTCACTACATTTTTTCTCGTCTGGGCTGATTATCGACTACCAGGACAGTGTGACTAAACCAAATAAACCTTCATCATCAAGATTTTTCTAATGTGATAGCATTTTAATATTTCTGTGCTCTTCCTGTTTGTTGCACATGCACTTTGAATTGCATCTTGTATTTTTAAGTTTAACCTGACAATGAAATTGGGCCCAAGCTAAGCAAATAAGGAATAGCTACTTTACCTAAAACTGTTTCAGCATTCACACACGTATGTACATAATAACTGTACATACTAGACTTGAGTTCATTCTCTGTCTGGATTTTACAAAATTAAATTAGGTAACTTATTTTTCATTGCGTGTGTCATAAAAAGATGCTCGTAAGAGCCGTAACGTAAGTACAGTGGTGAATGATATCTATACGTGCATTGTATGTATGCATGTTTTTGAAACAAGTAATATCTGTATACTAATTTACGATAATAATTTGTCTGGGAATGATAGTCATGCCATGCCCTACACAACTTAAGATAACCTAATGTCTCGATATATCACTTATTATAGGGCGCCCTTTTTATTAATTAATGGTGTATGCGTTTATGTGCATCTCATTCTTCAGCGCTGTTGTACAGTAGGGCATTATAATGTTTTTGTCTGGCTGACTGGATAGTTTCGTTTCTACTGCTTTCGTCTGGAAAAAGTAGGGATTCTTTATTACCAAAATAACATGATACAATAAATTATTAATACGCAAAACTACACTGACCCAGCCAAGCGGTTTTATGCAAAGTGTGTCAGTTGTAAAAAGAGACTTTTTTATTTGCAACAAATTAGAACCATGTAAAATGATAAGCAGAACATTAACAGTGAAACAAGAAAGTTGTGTAGTAGTCCCAAAAGAAGCGAGAAAAAACCGATCATAATGAAGAAGATGCTTTTCCTTGTAATCTCATCCATTTATAAATAATACGTCGAGCTACCTATTTTGTTCTTATAAATAAAAGTCGACAAAGTGTTTGGGCGCTGCTGGGAATACTTTGTACACAAAACTTTGTGTCTACTTTTTACTCGACGACTCTCTCCAAGAAAAAAACACCAAGTCATATTTTATGTGCATGGATTATTCGTCTACCTATGCCCTGTACCCTTGCTGTTTAGTAATCTAACCAAACTAATACGTGATCTTCCAAATGCCACACACTGTTTCTATTATCATCTTCGTGATTATTATATTGCTCCATTTCAATTTAATTTCAAGTTATTGTTTCGTATGCGGCCTACCGCATTGCGTTCTATTTATGCTTAGAATTCGTTATCTTTTAAAAATGACGTGGGTTGTCTGATTGCTAACTGTGTATTTTCATAAACAGCAAAGACAATCTTCGATTTTCATCAGTCGATTAGAGTAAGAAAATGAGAGACCCTACAATAAGGTTGCTGTTGGTCTAGTCCCATTTAAAATTAGTCATGCATCTTTACTTTTTAAAGGTTTAATACCGGTTTGCCCTGGTGTATTATGAACAATGTATTGTGTAATTTCAGTTTTGAAGATGCTCTATTATTGATTTTTAATACAATGCAATGATGTGGTCATGCTTATCAAAATCACTTTTCCTTGCATGTTTAAACAAACTTCCTTTTCGCTTATTGCTTTTTTTTGTGGCGGATCATCATAAATCAACGTCTAATTTGGAGAAGAAAAAAAATCTCTCGAAACCACAGCCTTTTTTTAAATGATAAGAAATTAAAAAAATATAACTACATTCACGAAGGATATTCTGTAACATTTGCATGAAGAACCAAACTGGACAACAATGTCTACCTACGATATTATCATATGCAACAGTTAAATGAATCGAGAAAATTATCTGTAACCATCACCATCACACACATGTGCATACACCCTGCTTGATGTATAATGCATCTGTGCATTAAACGACAGTAACAAATGACGAATTTCAATATTACTTCAAGATCCATTCATAATACATCATTTGAAATTAAATCCAGTTTATATCAACTTGAAAGATATTAATCCTATCAAACACGTTGCATTTAACTACTGTGTTGCGAGGTCAGCAAGGTCTATATATGGTAATTAGGCAGTCTAAATGAAAATTTATTAATTTATGGAATAACAAAGAGTAAAAAAATCAAACATATTGCTGTCTCTCTGTACATATTACTTTCATTTCATTTAACAGAAAACAACAACAGAGCGTGTGTATTTTTGTTGTAGTCACAATTGTATAACAAAGCATTATTTTTTAACACAATAAATATATGTTGCCCTGTTTGAGAAGAAGATTGTGCACCTTACTATCAATTAAGTTGAGTTCAAGTAAAACATTAATCACTTGGACGTTCCATGAAGCATGTACATTTCTGTATGTGTATACCTGTAAAATTTATCAGTAACCAGTATCTTACTCTCCAAGAAAGCTACGACGATTCAAGAGAGCGTTGTTACAGCTATGATGCTGGACCCTTACAAAAATAAATTGATAAAAAAACAAGTTCATGTAAATAAAACACCTTGAATGAATGGTTCCATGACTAATGCTTTAAAGCTTATCAGATATGTGAATCAGATCCTACTTCTTTGGTGGAGTGGTGTTCTTACATGCTTGCATACATGCTCTATCCTTTTGATCAAGTGATCATCATCATGAATCATGAATTTATTCAGTTTTGTACGGATGAAACTTCAGTTTGTCCAAACTAAAATTCATTTGCTTCCGATTTTTAGTTTATGTGTAAGCTTATTTTCCTAAAAGTTTTGATGGTTTCTCGTATCGGTTGGTTGACGATAGCCAGCAGGATTTTATTCACCATAACAGAAACACTACACACAATAACGCTGAAAGTTATGTCGTCAGCGCTGCATTCAACCATGAGCGTTTATGAACATGACGATGATGAGCTTACGCCGTTTGTTCAATTGTCTGTGTAAGATGAAGAATCTCCAAGGGCCAGTAACAACTTTGAAGGCATAAATAAAAAACGGACCACGGGAACGGACGAGGTATCAGTTTAATTTATGGCCCTCTACTAAGGATTGTCCTTTTCTCCTTATGTTTTTAAAAGTGAACACCTTTTGCTTCCTTCTTAGCCTGCCTGCATGTAGCCCTGTTTGTACTACTAATAGTGCTTCTGTCTGTCATGTCTGATTACAATGCAATCTTTGAGATGCCGACGAACCATAAGTCCGACATGGTCATGAAAGAAGAAAAAAAGTAACGTAAAAAAGTGAATCATTGAAAGTGTGGATTTTTGTGGTTCACTAAATTTTCCTGCAGCGGATATCGAGAAGGATCAAAATTGCTCAAGGTGTCACAATTTAATTTCTCTTTCCTTTCTACACATGGCGCGTTCTTTTTTTCCTTTATCCTTCTCGGAATGAATACTCATTAACCTGGCGTGGAGTACAACGAGCAAAGTCTCACCTGAAAACAATGATATGCTTTTAGCAAACACATATTTCATCCAGTAATGGATCTGATTGTTGAAAAGACGATGTTAATTTGGGTACTTATTGAATGCTTGCTAGGAGAAAAAATGTAAGTGGATTGGAAAGACAAGCATTATCGCCGGTAGCATTGTTGTACGTTGAGCATGTGCATGTATGAATACAACGTGAGCTTATAAGTATATCTTTTCTCACTAGCTAGAGATGCTCAAAACAAGACAAGAGAAATATTACACAAAGAACAAACTGCGAACAGACACATATACATATAATACATAGGTAGAGGTATGCTTGCACGGATACGCTTATGCTTACGTTTGTATGGAGGAGTAGGTGTAATGCCACCACTCACCAATACAATTCATATGATGATAATATCAAATAGATTATCTTAATTGGACAACATTCTTAATTACCTCAGCCAATGGCAATGGAAATGGTACTGAAAAGAAATAGCTCCAAAGAAGAAACAACTTTGGAGCTAATAATTACAGTAATTCCCATTCTGTATAAACAAATATCATTCTTTCCATCGCCTCCTGTGTATGTCTGTGTATGCATTGTACTCTTCACTTTAGAATAAAATATATGACTCTGTTAAAAAAAACTGGGAAAAAAATGTTTCTTGGATGCTCATTTAATGTTTCCAGTTTGTTTGATTTCGTAATTACTACTTGTGAGTTGATATTTTCACAACTAATCGTAAGTGTAATGATTATTACTCTGCTGTGAAATGGCTACAACATCCAATATTGTTTCCATTATTTCGGCCAATGCATTTTAAAAACTTCCGGTGCAATTTAAAACTCCGTTAATATTCATGTCGTTTTTTTCTGTCAACCATATTATTATTGTGGTTCACACTTTTGTAAAAATGAGTAGCGCTTTTAAATTATTTGTAAGCAAAATGAATGCCCGAGTAAACTTTTAATACTGCAAAAACGATTTTAAAACTGACCACGCAGCTGATGTTGATGAAATGATGCCCGGTTCAGCATTCCTGGAGAATACGCTCATTAAGATGAAATGCATTCCGTGTCGACTGCGGCAATTAAATGATGTTTTGACAGATGGAGTTTTTGATGATAGAAAATGGAACAATAATAATTTAAATTCAAGTCAGGTCAGAAAAGTTTGGACAGGATACCGAATCTATTACCACTTTTATTTGTCCGTCAGAAATACAATTTTCATTTCTACAAGCAGCATCAGCATCGATACGCTTCCTGAGATTTACACGATTTATTCAGACTTGTTATCACTTCATGACGTGGGTTCATTTCTAGATCTTTTCAGTTGTAAATATTAAGGAGGTACCTCCAAAGTGTGTATATTTTTTATCACAAAAAATGGAGCAGTAAAACGAAACATCACAAAAAGTGAAACTAGATTTTAAACAAGATTTAACCCAAGCTTAATTGATTGGGGAGCACGCTAATGATACTCCTTCCCTAACTAATTATTGGTGCTCATTATGATTATTATCAAAACAGTGTACCTAAAACTTGATGAGTATCGGTAAAAGTGAAAATATAAATTTTTATCTGGAAAAGGCAGGAATGAATATGCTGGCGGAAAAAAATCTGATCTGTGTTATGTTCCAATAAAAAGAAATACCTATGAACTGTGATCATGAACAGCGTTTATACATAAATTGAATTGAGCGAAATACGCTTCCTTATATTTTCAAAAAAGAAAGAAATACATACTATTATTACACGTACTGAGACAATGGTGCTCTTGTAAGTATTATAAAATGGAAAATATTATAAGATAGGAACTTCTTTTTTGTTGATATCACAAATATTAATTAAGTATTCTTTAACTATCTTCCTTTTAGTCTTCGTATTTCATTTTGGCAACTGTCGAACAACCAATTAAAATAAAATGTTTTATTATTGTGGCACCACTAAGAAAACGATGCATGTTGGTTGATGAAAGATGAAGAAAGATAAAGTAGTTTTATAGTTCATGTTGTTACTATCAGTCTATTTTTCCTCTGTGTGGATGAGTCTTTTTATAGACGTGATAATATGAAGGTTTAGTTTTGCCACTTTTCGTACTACAACTGCTCGTCAAGACAGCAACAACACTACCACTGCTTATCTTTGTAGCTAAAAATATGCTGGAGTAGTATTGCTGAAGATGATGAATGTGATTATGTGAAATGTTGATATTCTTTGCGAGCACTGGCCGTGACATTATTATTTGACTTATTTTTTTACTTGAATAAAAAATATCGCAAGTTATACGCGTGAGTAAAGTACAGAAAACGGAAAACTTTTGTAGTTACACAAAAAGTGTGTGCCTTGAAACACGTCAATATTTAAAGCAACAATTTTCAGTAATTAGCACCAAAGATTTAAAATAACTGAAAGTGAGCTATCAAGAAATTATATTATTTCCTGTCGGTTCTCAATGATTCAAATTTCGTTTCAACTTCAACATCCACTGGAGTTCACGCATGGCAAAACAGTGCGAGTACTACACAATGCAATGTAGGTAGACTAGAGAATAAGCATTTGACTTATGTACATGTGTAATAATATCAAGATATGCATCGGTACTAGTCAGGTTTATACCCTTACACTACTACTATACTATGTACAAAATCTGCTATCAGAAGAAACTACCATACGATCAAGTTCGGCAAGTTAAGAAACCCTCTAACGTCTGGAAGCCGACTTACCCGAAATTTCACCAGAATGCTACTACGTTACATTCTGGTCATGCAAAGATCCCGAACAAACCGAGAAAGTCAGCAAACTCCCGCTAAGCATCGCTCTCTTCTTCCTCCTTTCTTCTTTAGAAAGGCTTTCCCTTCAGCGGCACTGCACTGCCATAGTGTACGCTACTACTATAGTTCATCATGTAAGCATACAAATACTCATACCCACACACCACCACCATGCTTGCAACCACATGCTTTTTCCTGATGTTGTTTGTAAAATAAAAGTGAAAATGTACAATGTATGTACATTTTATAGTATGCTTCTACTCCGATATCAATGTCATCCGGAATGTATATTTACACATGTAATTTATTATGTATGTATCAAACAACATGCAGTTGTAAAAGTTATGTATCATAAAACAAACAGGAAAAAAGAAACCCAAAACTTTCTCATGGAGTGTAATAAACACTTAAAACATTTAAATATACAGTTGCCTATAGAGTGCTGCATGCCATTGTGTTACAAAAAAATTGAATTGCCTGTAATCAAAGGAGAGAAAGAAAAAGTACTCGTTGTAAGATTTTCCCCTGATCTATACCCTATCACATAAGTTAACGCTGGACATCGATGAGATGTTTATAGAAAAACGAAAAAGCTAAACACAAAGTTGAATGCAAAAAAATACTTGTATGTTTTTATACTTTATGAGCTCTAATGGAAAAACACTTCACAGAGAAATTGTTTTATTTTTTTCAGTGTGGTCATTTGAGTTGAGATAGGGAGGTCAGTGAAACGCGAAAGGATTGCTCCCTCATGCTTCATTCCATTCACTACAACGAAAAACGCACATTAGAAATGTAGTCATACAACGCATAATACACACTGTGCTTCTGAATCATGGTACGGCACATGGCATGGAGTGACACTTGCAACAAGCCTTTTTTACATTTGCTTGACAGCGTATTACACAAAGTAAAAAAAAAACTAGTAGAAAGAATACATTTGTATGAATAGGTGTAAAATATCAAGCCATGTACATACCTAAGTACTATTTTTACTTCAAGTTACTACAACCCTGTTTTGCTGCTCCCAATTACGCTACAAATTTTACTCCACTGCAATACACCATCACCACCACCACTGCCGCTTCTACTACTACAATAATTTGAAAAAGAAGGGACGACTCTACTATTTACCGGTGGTGGTGTAAAATAAAAAATGTATGCATGCATTACATATAATGTATAGTACGATTGTATGTAGTAAACAAACTATTTAAGCATTTATATATTAATATTACGTTCTCACAATCAAATCTAGTACTGAGAGTTGGTGAACATGATATTTCCTGTAGTACGCTCATTGTGTGCTACTACATTCCTCTCCGGTATTTATAAATAATATAACATAGTTTTTATAACATTTTGTACTAGCATTGTTTTAATTCCTCACACACGCATCTAGAAAAATGAGAGAAAAGTTTATCTACATAAAACCATACTTACTCACATTTTTTACAACAACACCAAAAAAAATCCTAACCTGACGCATTAAAACACTCAAAAGCTCATGATATTTCACATTTACGACTTTTCCCGTCCCCTCGACAAACGATTCGCTTCTTTTGCTCTGTTGTTTTGAGCTGTTCAATCTTTTGACCTGTCAAAACTCATATGGTCTAAAGGCTAACTGATATCGAAACGAGGAAAAATGCGGTGTATTTGTTGAATATATGCGTGTATTATGGCCAATCATGTAAAATAATAAACTGTATGCCAAAGTACACAAACTCTTTCATAAAAACGTATAACGTATAATTATTTTTATTTGTGGACAAAATCAGCAAGAAAAATCCATCTCAGGTGGGTATTTCATGTAAGCCTTACTTATCAGAGCTGAACATTAAGGGTAATAATAATAGGTAAATCGGACCGAATAACAAAATAAAATAACCACAAAGTTATTAAATTTTTGCGAAAAATGTAAGTATATTATGTATGCATTAAAAGCTAAAAAGTGGTTAGTGTCACATCTTTGCAACTCACCACGTTACTTACCTGCGGACATTGTCACCACAGGGTACCTTTCTTTCAGTTATTTATCGTGTAAAACGACAAGGTATGGTTTTGTATAACACGCTTAAAGATGAATGGAAACTTTGTAAACTTAATTCGTCGGCAGATCAGATCCCCCAGTCTGGTCGGTGGTAATAAAAAGTGTAAGGGAACATTGTAACACCGATTCCGAGTTGGGGCATTGTGAGAGTCCCTTCACTACACATGAATACTTTCATTCTATTATTCAATGTAGAGGAATTTCAGTAAAAAGAGCTAGATGGGTCAAGTCTGCAACATTTTTGTAAAAGTTTTTTCCGCAATCATTGTCAATGTGCAAGAGCACAAAATGCAAATTGCACTGTCTGTACAAGTGCAAGTTGACACCACTACTTTTCACTTGCATGCAAGGCCACGAAGAATGCATGCAGCCCGACCTGGGACACTGACCAAAACAATGCTTCCGAAAATAGTGTAACTTTCCCAATAATAGGCAGATCCTAATGGATTTTGTTGTATGGACGAGCCCTAAGGGACAACTTTTGCTTTTACTCACACAACACGATGCGATATGCAGAACTGTACGCTAAATTTATGCGTGAATGCAACGGAATGTGAGTTTCAATGGTGCACTATTGTATAAAACGAACTTTACATGTATAAACACACAAACACTAGATCTCTCTAGCCGCCTCAAGCACGATGACCGTCCTTGTTTTAGGAAGATATTAATATTAATAGTAGGAATAATCAAGGTCTGCCACTACTCCAGACCGTAGAAAGTAGAAACGTGCTGTGTCGTGTGTTTGTATTGCTTTTGTGCGTAGAGAGAAAGAGTGGAGCACGGGATGCATGTGGACAAATGTATATCTGTCCGCCGGTATCTGACTAAACCTTTTCATTAATGTATGCTGTTTTTGTTGGAAAGATGATACCTTAAGTCTCTACAAAAGTGGCCGGCAACTCACTACCACATCGCCATACATATTATACTGTCTGCTTATTCCGTCCCATTCACGCGTGTGTGAATACTTTATACATTCAAATCATATTTACAAACACTGCTAGAATGAGTGGCTACTACCCGTTTAGAAACTTTTTATTTTTGCTTCGGAAAGAGATTCCAGCTACATGACCGACTGTATCTCTAACACAGCAAGTCCAGTAGGAATTCCTGCATATTAACATCATCATTTTCTGTTTATTTTATACGTCTAGTTCAACTCGTGTCCGTCCATAGCAATGTACCTACAGAAAATATCACTGGGTTTGGTTGGTCATGAATCATTAATATGCAAAGATACACACACAAGTAGGAAAACAGTTCTCCCCCGTGAAAGAAAAAAAGTAAATATTTTTTCTCAATTTTTCTGCCACACTGTGTACATTTTGGTGGGTCGGCTATTGTCTATTATCCATTTATATGTGTATTGATGGCATTCTCATCAGTAACACCATATCAGCTTGTAAGCATCAAACGTTACATTACAATGTAATGTATCTAGCCTACCTACGATCACGTCCAGTGAGAACTTTAATAGCACCTCATCATCGGTAATATTTATGTATCATGTCATTAATGTTGATGTTGTAGACATCAGAATTAATGTCTAGTCTATCTAAACCGAAAATATTTTTTTTAAACAATCTTTAATCATGAGTCCCCACGATGCCATTCGGGCACTGACAATGTAAAAAAACTGCTCTTGCAAGTCACCGTTGCTCTAGTCGCCGGCTGCCCGTCTGTCTGCCATCTTTTTAGGTAAGTATGTAATATGCAAGAATACATGAATAATTATATGGATGGTCGATGAGAAAAGTATGTATATTAGCTATGGTTGGTGTGGTATATAAATAATATTTTTTTGCTTAGTTGTTTGAGGACAGGGTATATTGCAATAATTGTTGAGGTAGACTAATGGAACTAAAGTAGGAAAAACATACTGCATATAATAATATACGACAGTGTCGGATATCCAGTTTGGTTTTTGTTTCTGGTTTTAAAACTTGATTATACACAAAAAATATACATGTACAGTTCTATATAGTCAATTCCGAAGTGCGATTAGCATATGCTTACCTAGTTCGGTTTGTTTTTTTGTTATAATAAAAACGTTAAGGTTTTTTTCTATTTTTTTCTCCTACTTTTGTATAAGTGTGCAAATGTACGATAAATTGACTTAAACAACGACTGATGATGATGATTGCTGTTTTGTGTACATCAACATGGGTGGACTTCGTCTTGCGGTCATAAAATTGATAAAATTAGAGATAGCATGCAAATGCGGAATGGTCTGTGATAAAAAAGTGTGCTGTTTTATGATGCCAAAATACTTCTTTATAGTGCCGATAGACTAAGTGTCAGGCCCTTGTGGGATACTAAAATACGCGATAAAGGAAGAAATGGAGATGTTATATAAGAGAGTAAAAAATACATAATGTAAGCAAACATCATATGCATGGGACAGTCAGTCAGTCTTAAAACCCAACTAGAATGGCAAACCTCATTAAACTCATAATTTTAGGGTTTGTCTATAACCGACATTGATAAGATATATTATACAGTGTGTATACTTATTATAAAAACGAGAGATTTTTAAAGGTTTAATTGCTTTTTTCGAAAACTCATGGGCTGTTCTAAAATGTTTTATGTGGCAAACTATTGCCCTGTACAGT
>JAQFZH010003148.1:0-14492 GCA_034695485.1 Entomobrya nivalis | reverse complement strand
TGTTACTTTTAAAATCATTGAGATTTAAAAATATATTTGTAAATACGAAGAAAGGAAGTGTTATTTTATATTTGGTTATAATTTATGGTATATACATACATAGTGTATAAATATATATGATTTTCTTCGGAGGGTCTCTTACAAAAGTATTAAGTTGTTTGTGTAATGTAAAGTTCTAAATTTGAATACTAATTTCATGCATTTAAAAGTCATAAAGAGATTATTAAAAAAGAAGCTTGATTATTTTAAAAGAACGTACATTCGTAATACAGATATGTCTTTAATGCAAGATGTTAAAGGTGATGGGTTGTTTTGTGGAATTTCCTTGCGCAAAAAGTTTGTTTTGTTTGTTTCTGTACTACTGGACTTAATTGCCACAAGATATTTGGATTTCTTTTATTTAAGTAAATAGACGAGTTCTTTAGGATTCTCTAACTTTGATGTGCGTGCACTACACTCACACATGCTTAACTACTGCAGATATATTTTTAGGACATACACTTGTTCTATAAATGAATAAGTGTTCCGGCCATTCAATATGCATTATCATATTCCTCTTACTCGTGTTGTATTAGCAATGCATAACGTTTTACGTGTACCCGTACACATTACGTAGTCCGTGAAACAGGTTATGGGACCACGTATTATACTTTCAAGCCGCTTGTACCACGGGCGACTGCTAAGCACGAAAGCCAGTTTGTACATGATATCTCTGTGGCTCGTACAACTTATACGCCCGAAAAGACATTTGTTTTTACCGTTATGACTGATTCATGTTTTGTTAGAAACATTAATGTATTTGAAGCCTGCAACAACTTTTTCAGAAAACAAGCTCGATTTTTTAAAAATACACAAGACTTAATTTTATTTATAAAACCTAGAAAGCACTGCACCTAACATCCGAATCCGATGTTAAAGAATTAAAGAAATCCGAATCATTTAATTTTACAAGATTGCTTATTCATTCAATTTTTAAAGTAGTGGGCAAATTATCTGCGCTGGAAAATTATTGGTAATTTTTTAGTGGTAATATATTGAACTCCAGATAGATAAATGGCTTTATTTATGACAGACAACTTTTCATGATAACCCATAGAACCTAAATTTAAATAATCAGAATCAGTAATTACTTTTTAAAGATAATATATTTAACAAACGTATTTCAGTAGTAAGATTTGAAAAGAGTCGAACCCCAACCCAAGAATTTTTAATCACAATCAATAAAGTAAAAAATCAACGAAAATATTAAATTAGTATGATAGTACATTGGTTTCTTGCAATGGTTTAAAATTTCTAAATGGGTCATATTTTTTTTTAAATCATATGTGCGTTTTCATATGCAGGCCTAACTGACTTAATTGCACTTCATTAAACGAGTCTTGTCTTTTTTCATTCAAGGGATGTTGATCTTAGTCTGGTCTAAATCCAATTTACAGATGTATTGCCGAATGGTACGCATATTCAACATATGGTCATATTTTCAGTTTACACGTCTTGAATGCATAGGAACGTATGTGAAATAATTATGTATATACAAATAGATAATACCGAACATAGCATGAGTAAAAGGAATGAAAATTCGTTTTGCTCATGCACGCTTAAGGTAGCACCTCAACTACGCATCTGCACGCATTTGAACATACATCGGCTGTCTTAAAACTAGGTATGTTAAGATTTACGTACACCAAATGTGGAATGCCGAAGCAAACGCACGTACCTAAAGTCTGGATACCAAAAAAATAACGCGTTGATTTGATCACAATGCATGCCCATTGTTGAAACCGTGCAGGGACAAAGAGGACCTACCAAACCAACTTTTCTAAATAGAGTTGCACACAACACCGGAATTATCATTTTAGTAACATTACAGCCGCTACATTGGAAAGATCATTGAAATTCTGGATATTTCTTAAAATCTAACCTCAACTTTAATTCATTCCAGCCTACATCGGGACGTAAAGCAACAGATTGGTTTAGAATCAATTTTTAAACTGTCAAACGTTCACTTGTTTTCATAGAGCTCTTGCAATACAAAGCGATTTTATTATAATCTGTCATTGAAATGACTTCCAACAGCTTTGCCTGTGGTTCGTGTAAAAAGGTTTTTCGATCCAAGAAAGCTTTAGGGACACATACCAAAGTTCATCTTGGGATTCACCAGTGCTTATTTTGCAACAAATCGTTCAGCACAACACAAAATCTTTTTACACACTACCGAAGCCATATTAATGAGAAACAAATCTCGTGCAAGTTTTGTGACAAAACATTCGTAAGTGATAGCACCCTAAAGATGCACATAAATACTCACACAAACGAGAAATCTTTCAAATGTAACGTTTGCCATAAGTCGTTCTCTACTAGAGGAAATCTTATGACTCATAAGTTGATCCATAGCGGAACCAGGGAATTTCAATGTGAGCATTGTGACAATAGTTTCACTACAAAATCCAATTTAACAAGGCATCTATACAAACATCAATCTGAAACACCTTTTAGGTGCAGTTTATGTAGCCGGTTTCTGGGATCAGCTACTGCTCTCAAAAACCACATTCAAGCCCATACTGGAGAAAAGCCATATCGCTGTCAATTTTGCCCGAGTTCATTTACACAAATGGGTACGCTACAACGACATGAAGATATGCACAATGATGTCAAAGCACATAATTGTGGAGCATGCGATAAAAGGTTTTCAAGTAAGGGTCATTTAAATAGGCACATGGCAGTTCATACAAAATTGAAAGCCTTCAAATGTGAATTGTGCGAGAAATCATTTACTGAAAATGGCACCTTAAAGAATCACATAAAGTGGGTTCACCAACAAATCAAGGAGCATAAATGTAATTTGTGTTTAAAACAATTCACTAAAAAGGGAAACTTAGTTTGCCACATGAGAGTGCATACTGGCGAAAAGCCTTACAAATGTACCAAATGTACCACTGCTTTTAAACAGTCAAGTCAATTAGGCCAACATTTAAAAACACACAAATAATTCAGATTCGTAATGTGATATACTATTGCGATAAGCAAAAGCATCTTGGAAAGAGGGATCAAAAGAATTGACAGACGTTTTATATGTTACTGTGGGTAATTGTGAGGGAGCACAGTTTTAATTGTTAGATGTTTCCTTTAGCTTTATGTTTAGTGTTTTTTGTCTCGGTATATAAAATTTAACACTTCAAATTGCACTTCTGTAAAGTGACGTGTATTTTGGTTACATACTTATTCGTAATTCTTATTATTATTTTGGTAATTTACAACTCAAATAAATAAAGCTATAAATATAAGATGTATATTAATTTTATACTCTGGAATTAGAGAATTCTCATAAACTGTTGCCTCATAACTCATCACTTCCTCATCCAACCCATCTCATAGCTCAAGGAAAAGTATTGCTAAAAATGTATTCAGTTTTATTCAAAGCAAAGCCAGTGAAGAGATGAGTGTTAATGATTTTTGTTTGCATATTTGAGTGAAGTCAGTTGGTTCTTTGCTTTCCTAGCCATGATGAAGAATATGCATTTTTCTAGTTCGCTGGTCTAGCAGCAGAAGCAAAGATTATCCTCGCCTCAACCATTATTTATTATTTCCACATTATCATCGAAATAACATAGTTCATCAATTTAATGAAGATAGGTTTAATTTTAATCAAGATCAGAAGTATCATGACCAAGTGGAAAAAGTGGCAATTTTAAAGTTTCCTGTAGACTGTCCAATTAATCGGCAAATTATGTCGTAAACATCGCCTCCTCCACCCTTTCCCCAAGGGGCTTGGCATACTTTGGGTCATCAGCCTGAGTATATAAATTTTCAAGGTGGCAAAATGCCGGTTTCATTTAAATTATGCAAACAAACTCAAACAAATACCACAAAAATCACAGGAGCAGTCAGCAATTATATTTAGTGGTGAGGGTGGTAGAGATGTTAAATATCTTCAATCAAAATGTCTGTTAACTAATTATGATATCTGTAAAATAATTAAAGTTAAGGGTGAAAATATTGTTGGTTCTTTGAAGAATTTTGACGACGGAGAAAACGATGTCCATTTAAATAAGCTGGAAGACAAAGTCAGCCGCCCTGCCTCTAATCTATCGTCATCAAGCTTAATATTATCATCGTCATCCAAACAGTTAAAAATAGTTAGTGACTGTAGTAATGAAATTTCAGTTTTACTAAATTAATTTGGTCTAATTATTATTTTTAAACACATTTAGTTTAATTAATTTTTGTTCAATTAATATAGTTTAATTCCTTAAAAATATATATTTTGTTTAATTAGTTTAGTTTAATTTTGTAAAATGAATTACATTATTTGATTTATGTTGGATTAATTTAGTATGAACATTTTTTATTAAATTTAATTTTCGTTAGTTAAATAATTTTTCTCCAATCGCAAATACCCCTGACATCAATCCCTGGATTAAAACCCACTACTCTTTAAAAACTCATTAACCATTATTTCACTGAAAAAAATTAGTAACTCATCAGAACCTTTTATTAAAATTTAATTTATCCAACAAATCACAAAATAAAATAACCGATGAAACCATCAAATAAAAACTAATTCCCGATTCACACCCAAATCAAAAGTTAATTACCCTTAAAACCACTAACTACAAATTAATAACCTTTAAAACACCATTTTAAAATAAATCAGCCCATAAATCTTTCTAATAACAATTAATTAACCCTTCTAACCACCTTTTGGATCACTCTAGCGAGCATGCTTTTACTTTATTTAAATGTGAGACCAAAGGACTGGGATCTTTAAATGCTGCGTGACATTTAGCACATTTGTAGGGCTTCTCACCAGTATGCACTTTCACATGGCGAAATAAATTTCCCTTTTCAGCAAATTGTTTTCCGCACAAATTACATTCGTGCAGTTTGATATTATTTTGCCTATCTCCATGTTACTGCGGACAAAACTTTCGTGCAAATGAGCTAGGACAAAATTGACAACGATAAGGTTTCTCTCCAGTATGTGATCGAATGTGACACTGGAGAGCTTGAGCAGATCCCAGAAATCGATTACACAAACTGCATTTGAATGGTGTTTCTGTTTGATGTTTGTTCAGGTGGCTCTTCAAGTTCCCTTTTGTAACGAAACTTTTCTTGCAGCGCTCACATTCAAATTTTCTTGCCCCATTATGTAATAGGCGATGTACACGCAGATTACTGCCAGAAGAGAATGACTTTTGACAAACATTGCATTTGAATGACTTCTCTTGAGTGTGCATTCGTATGTGCTGCTTCAAGTCGCCATTCGTTGCAAAGGTCTTGTCACACAATTTGCAAGGGTATGCTTTCTCATTTATATGTCTTCGGTAGTGAGTAAAAAGATGTTCTTTACGGCTAAATGACTTGTTGCAAAATAAGCACTGGTGATTTACAAGATGAACCTTAGTATGAGCTACTAAGCTTGATTTGGAACCGAATACTTTTTCACAATAACTACACCCAAACGCTGACAATTTTTTCAGCAAATGAGCCAGTCGTATGTTCCAAAGTCGACTTTAGTATGGGCTTCCAAAGTTCACTTGGAACTTAATACGCTTTCACAATAAGAACACCTGAGACTCTCAGAAGCCATCTCAATGACGGCTTATAATAAGAGTGAGTGTTTTTGTAATAATAAGAAACCAATGAGCAGAAATGATTGCTCGTCAGTGTCAAAAACGAAAATAAACTATGTAGTTTTAATTCGTCTGTTTGGCGGCTAGCTATATATTTTGGCTCTGATTCTATTCAGAAAATTCAGTCAAAAATTTATACATGTGCATAGGGATAAGGTTAAATAATTAAGATATTTGGTACTGAATAAGAAACTAACTGAAATGATTCCATCCTCAGTAGCAAGCACAAAATTTATCGTTTTAACCATAGTGTGTGCGATCTCAGTCTATAAGGGTGACGTATAAGTTTATGTACATTCCTTGCAAGCTTTAAGAACTTCTCAGTGTCATCCACAAACATCAACTATATAATTCCTAAGAATTTTATAGTATTGAGTTGTAAGAAATAAAACAATTTGGTATTACAAAAATCCCATTCCAGAAGTAAATACCTCACAAATTAAAACATACATGCATGAACCAAATCTAATAATATATGGCCATGGAATTATATATGAAAGCGGAATGCACAGAGCAACGTACATAGTAGTATGTTAAGTCACGTACACAATGCGTGTCCGCATTTGCACATCGGCAATGCCAACAGAACAAGTAATGACCGGCTACATCACCAAAAACCGTTCGATAGCAGAATGTCTGTATTTACATGTTAAATACATGATTAACTAAGCGACTCAACACTCTATCTAGTTGAAAATACATTAAAAGAGTTACTATAAGCTAGGAGTCACGTAGCACTACCGTATGAATCTAAATCGTTTTCTTGGTTCATTCTTAAAAAAGTATCATTGGAGAAAGGTTCTTCTATTTTCTTCACTCATCGTTTTAACTATTTTCATTTCGAATTTATATCTCCATGAATACAGTTTACACGAAACATTCGACATAATTACAACAATTTTGGATTTAAAACAAAACAATCTACGGTATGTGCACGAAAACACTCCAACATTTATTTGTTTCAATATCTTTCAAAAACCTTAAGCCACAATCGTGAATTTGATATTTTCGGAAGAAAAATGGCTATAGATCAATTCAAGTGTGAATACTGTGGCAAACAATTCACGTTAAAACAAACTTTAACTGCGCATACAAAAATTCATCTTGATATTCACCAGTGCATATTTTGCAACTTATCGTTCTCTTATTCCAGTGAACTTTTTCGGCACTACCATAAACATACCAATGAGACGCCCTACTTCTGCAAACTGTGTGATATATCATTTCCTCAAGTTTCAACTTTGAACCAACATATCAAGTCGCATACAGGGGAAAAACCTTTCTCGTGTAACGTTTGCCAAAAATCTTTTAACAGAATGAATCATTTGAGAAGTCACCAACTGCTACATAGTGGGGTTAAAGAATTTCAATGCAATTATTGCGACAAAAGGTTTGCCCGTAAAGCCACTTTAAAACACCACTTGAACACACACCAAACAGAAACTTCGTTTAAATGTAATTTATGTCAGCGGTACCTGACCACCGCTCGTGGTCTCAAAAGGCACTTACGGACACATAGTGGGGAGAAGCCCTACCGCTGTGAAACCTGTCTCAAAGTTTTTGTATTAAAAACTCAGCTACGACAACATGAGGTTGCACATGCTGCTATACGGCCTCATAGCTGTGCAACGTGCAAAAGAACGTTTTCCAGGAAAAGTGATTTGAAGCGGCATATGACAGTTCACACTAGAATAAATACTTACAAATGCGAAATGTGCCAAAAATCATTTACCCAACAAAGTAATTTGACCATACACATAAAAAGCGTTCACAATGGAATTAAGGAGCACGAATGCAATTGGTGCGGAAAACCATTTGCTACCAAGAATCAACTAGTAATGCATACGAGAGTTCATACTGGAGAAAAGCCCTACAAATGTCAAAAATGTCTTAAGGCTTTCGCAACACCAGGTGGTTTATCCCGACACATGAAAACACACTAGTAAATATTTTTAAAAATTAATTCGCCAGTTAATATCTTCTAGTGATTAAAACATGGGAAATATGTTGATGACTATGATAAAAATAAATTATTTGTAATATTTTGTTGGAGTTCAAAGCAAATATTCTGCTTGTAAAAACTGTCCTGGAACAGCTTCTTTTGTAGATTTTACTATTGAAAGACATTTTGTGCTATTTTTTTGTATTCAAACAATAATTCGGTTTATATTTAAAATATATTTAAATTTGTTCTCGTTAGATTTATGCATTTATGTTTTTATTTCATTGATTGCTCCGATTAACATATGAATCGTCTGTTTGTTTGACCATTAGTGGATGATTATGTCCTCAAATTTGATGCCTAGATCCCCACTATAGTTTGCTGTAAACTTTGCATGAACCTAACCTAAACTTTGGCAGTATTTCGTGGTTGTTTCGTGCCGTTAAATGCATAATTTCTTTATCACAGACGCATTTTTCATTGTGCAATAATTCATTTCAAAAACATTTACATGTCCCACTTGAATACTATTTACGTTATTACAATAAAATTTAGATATGACAGTAAATAAATAACACGATTGAGCGATTGAAGCGCCGCCCTGGTGGATGAACAAGGAGTAATTGAAACAACTGAACGATCTGGAGGCAAAGTCCCTCCTTTTTACCAAGGTATCCTCCGAAAATTAGATGGGGATTGCCAAAATGATATTCCAAATTTTCTACAAAATATTTCGGATGCGGAGCATGTCAACATGCTTATCAAAATAAAGGTAAAAAATTAAATCTCAAACAATAAATACATGAAATCAAATAATTAAACAGAACATGAAGTATTTATTTTTAATTCCATGAAATATTTTTTTAAATATAATATTTGGAATTCCCGCATGTCAAAGCTGAAAACTGCTGTGTTGACCTTCATTGGTAGAAGAGGGCGTCATCAGCCAAAGTTAAAAATTTGACACAACTGGAAATGCGCTCCATTCGACCATTCTTTCCACAAGCTTTGCAACAGTTGCATCTATTCCGAAAAATAAGCCCTCCAGAATGCGTTCAAAGTAAATGGAGAAGGTGTCTTTCTCCTATGATGGATTTTGGAAGGGGTCCGAGGTGATTCGGAGGATTCTGGGCTTCTTGAAGGTAGCTTAGAGGAGACATCAGCTAAAAAATAAATTGAATAACTAATTAACTGAGAAGTAAAATAACTAAATAAAAAGTTAAGCAATAAAGTAAAATTATTTTTACCAAATAGTTTATGTAACTACCTAGAACTTTCTCATTTCAGGCTTCTTAACAGTGATTACTTTTACCTTATCGTCTTCCAGAGAAGGCTCCTCTTCTTTTTTACTTTCAACTTATTAGCCGCCTCCTCCGCCCACCTCAAAACTTAACCAATAACCTCCTCCTCCTTGTGCGTTTCCGGCCATTATTAAAGGATGACCCACCAGTAGACAACTTGACATTTTTTATTACTCAGCTTATCTTCTTGCATATCAGCACTATTACTACTCCCACCACCACTTTTTCTTCATCCTTTTTTCAGTTTCCTTAATGACAACCAATTTAAAATAGTCTTGGATGCACTGCCGCCGCCTCTACTACCATTAATTTTAGACATTTGATAATCAGGGGTTTGTTGACGAAGACGAAAAATTATATACAGGCCAGCTGACTTTGTATGTCGTCTTCTTCGTCGTCAAATTCTCCAAAGAGCCAATCATATTTACACCATTAACTTTAATTACTTTAGAGGTATCATAGTTAGGTAATTAAAATTTAGGTGAAAATACTTAACATCGCTATCACCACCACCAGAGTTAGTGTGGTCTCATGTTGCATAGTTTCTATATGTCTGCGTATAGTATTCATGCTACGTTAACACGATGCTTTAAGCTTAAACGTCCCTCTGCTTACATATTTATAAATACTCCGCATCAAATATGCATGGATGCATTGAGTGCATATGCTTGTTGTCCATTATTTCGTACGTGTATTTTTGTATTTTTGGTACAGACAGACAAACATTGCATATATTGTGTGTAAACAGGCTGTTTTGGCCGCAGGATTAACATCACCAATTATCGCAGTCACAAAACGCGTACGTGGTACACAGGACATATGAAAAGTGAAGCAAACCAAACCAATATTAGTCACTATTGAATGCCATTTCTTTTTTTTGCTTTACCGCTTTACACTAAGTCTTAATAATTCCCATCCTTTTCTTTCCACTTTGATTCCGAATAAAGCAATTACGTAACACTAATTGCGCGATGAGAACGTTGCTGAGTTTTAATGAAACGAGATGCATGAAAGTAGAAAAGCGATATTTTTTATACATAAGATAGCACCAATTTCTTAATGCTTGAACTTTTGAGAAATCCACTGTAATTCAATTTGTTGTTCCATACGAGTACATTTTTTAAATTATGCAAGTACTTTCAACACTTTTGTACAAAGTGTCCATTGTAAAATCCATTCAATTATTGTGAACGTGGATATTGAAGTTATTGGCTACAAAATTAAGCCTGATTATCTATCTTTAAACTAACTTCAAAAATGTTTTCTATGTTCAAATCAACCCTTAGAATTCAATACAGGTTGTTGCAGCCGTTCCCAGCAGATGCACTAAAAATCTTGGTTTTCATCTTAAACTATTTGCTTCTGTGAATGAGAGCCAATTTTTCTCACCGAGATTGAATTACGGATGATTCCAAAAGGTTTGTCGCTGTGGTGCTGTCTGTGTATAAAATCAAATTTTCAGAAGCAATGTTAAACCAGATGCAAAAAAATAAAAACCGGAATTTTTAAAAATCAAATTATTACAATCGGTGAAGACCGCAAATTTACAAGATAAGTCAATTTAATGGGACCTACTAAAAAGCACACCTACCAATCCACTCCCGCACCCCAAACATACGCACGCCCACCTAAAAAACTATATCGCATTCCTGCCTGAAATTAATAATGTCTGCATGAAAAACTTTGTGAGTGAATGCCTGATGGTGTATGTGTATATATTGTGATTGGTTGGCCAACTAAATAGTACATATTAACGACCTGGACATCAAATTTCACGCAACAAATTCAGTTGATTATATGAAACAAATGCGACTTGAGCATTTTTTAGTTTCCAGGTTATGGCTCTTCTGGCTTAAATAAGCCTAAAATTATACTTTAAGACTGCTTGGCTATTGAAACTGTGTATGTTTTTGTATTTTTCATGTATTTTGCTTCACAATGAATAAATTAGTTTGGTAAATGTTCTTTAAATGTTAGAATTCGAAAGATTTTTATGATGATATTGGAAAATCATATTCACGTAACTCAGTTTCTCTTTAATTGTCTCTACGCGTTCCTGTGTTATTTACAATTTTGAATTCAATTTCAATTTATAATTCCAGAAATGATACGGACAGAACAAAAATTGGTTTTGTAATGCCTTAAAATGATGTGAAAACTTGAAAGAAAATACAACTAATTATTTTATTAATGGTATAAAAAAATTACTAAAACCGTCGTACGAGAATACTTTAACAAAATCCTAATTTTAACAAAAAAGACATCATAAGTTGTAAACTAAACTATACGCATTAAGTTTGATATCCCCTCAGATTGATTAATTAGCAGTACTATGTAGCTAAAATATATTCCCAAATAATTATCTCGTAACAAACAATTTTGCTCATTGCGGTTTTAATGAATGGCCATCCGCATCCAAAGGCAGGCCAAAGTAAATGAAGGAATCTAGCTAATAGAGAATAATGCAATACAAATATACGTCTTTCAGTGCTTTCTGACACTGTGAGCATGCATTTGAAAGGCTTGCAGTAATATGCTTTATACGATATAATATGACGGCGATTATAATATTAAGATCGCATGCAAACTGTATGATAACCACAAAGAGCACTCCGAGCCAATCAAACAAAAGTAGGGTGTTTGTTTATTTTGTAGGATTATAAGAATTCTGGTACTGTTTGAGTGGTTTGTCTGTCTGTACAAGTATTCAGGTACTAAATAACGCGAAGAACAAGCACTTGTACTCAATGAACGTATCGATACTTATTGTGGAGTATTTTTAAACATTTAAGCAGAAGGACGTGCAAGCTTAGAGCACCATGTTTACGAAGCATGGATATTACACGCAGACGTACAGAAAATATTCAACATGAAACCAACCCCAAAGGAAAGGCACAAACAAACGTTTCAATAGGAAAAAGTTGCCACGTAGATAAGTACCCAATGCTTTCGTGTAGTTCTAACATACATTAGAACATAAAAAAATATGTTGTCAGTGTATGCTATGCGTACTTGCCGTGTTAGATCCAATTATTACTTGTCTTTTAACATTCAGCACGTATGCAGCAAATATTTCAGTCAAGCAATAACCAATAAATTTTTATAATTAATTAATCAGTTGAAAGTGATTTGATTTCAAATGATAGAACATTTTTTAAATTCGACTTAATTTTCCCGGTTATTTTGCTAGTGGCAGGAGTGATATATTTTTACCATACAGAAAAAGAGAACCCACATTCGTGTCTACGAAAGTGCCCAATTGGTGGAGCTGCTGAAAAATTCATCATTTAAAATATTAAATTTTGGAATGAAAATGGTTGGAGAGAATATAAACCACTCAACTTCTAAAAAAGTAATTAGTAAAGACAAAAGTTCACAACCACATACTAAAATTCATCTAGAAGTTTATAAATGCCTTTTTTGCATTAAGACATTCAGTCGGTCCCAAAATCTTTTTATTCACTACCGTACACATACAAATGAGAAGCCACACTTCTGCAAATTATGTGACAAATCATTTTCCCAAGATTCATCTCTGGCTCAGCATATTAAATGGCACACAGGAGAAAAACCTTTCTCGTGTAACGCTTGCCAAAAATCGTTCAACCAAAAGATTGCTCTGAGGACACATCAACTGCTACATAGCGGGCTCAAAGAATTTCAATGTGAGCATTGTCAAAAAGTGTTTACTAACAAATCAAGCTTGGAAAAACATTTGAATACGCATAAACCAGAAACGCCCTTTAAATGTAATTTGTGTGGGCAGTACCTGGGCTCAGCGCAATCTCTCGAATACCACATCCAAGCACATACTGGGGAGAAACCTTACCGTTGTGAAACATGTTTGAAATCATTTTCAATGAAGAGTAGCCTACGAAAACATGAGGATGCACATGCTGGTGTTAGACCACATAACTGTTCCACGTGTAATGCAAAATTTTCAAGAAATGGAAATTTAAAGCAGCACATGAATGTTCATACGAAATTAAACAGTTACAAATGTGAACTGTGCCAGAAATCGTTTACCCAACAAAGCAGTCTAAATGCGCACATAAAGCGTGTTCACCATTTAATTAAAGAGCACCACTGTAATTTGTGTGAGAAATCATTTGCATTCAGAGCTGACTTAGTAATTCATATGAGAATTCATACTGGAGAAAAGCCTTACAAATGTCAAATGTGTCCTAAGACTTTTGTATCATTAAGTCATTTAAGCAAACATATGAAAACACACAAATAATTTAAACAATATTATTGGTAAGTTTTTACGTTTAGCTAGTGAGATTGAAAAATACATTTGTAAATACGAAGAGTAGAAAGTTATTTTATATTTGGTTATATGTTACATACATACATTTTGTATAAATATTTATAATTTTCTTCGGTTGGTCATATGTAAAATGAATGTTGTTTTTGTAATGTAAATTTCTAAATTTAAATACTAATTCCATGCATCTAAAAGTTATTAATTGATTATTTATTTAATGTTTACCTTTAAATGATTTAAGTATCACGGAATGTTGATAATATTTCAGCTTTCTGCTGTTATGAATAAAGCTAACCATCCATCCAGAGCTCAATATTTTATAGATTTAAATGTTATCATTTAATTCAGTGTACATCCCTATTTTTATAGCACATTTTTCCGATGATCAAACATTCTTGTAAATTAATACCATGCGGTTGTTTTACGAAATGTTTAAATACAATGCTAGATTTTACTAAGTGAATTTTGTAAATAAGTGATGTAACCTCAATACGTTTGGAATAAATTAATATATATTTTGAAATTATCGTTATCGAGTTATCGTGGTTTGGTATGTATGAAATTGGTTCTTAAAATTCAACAAATATAATGAAACAAAATCTATGTAAAAACTATTTAAATAAATTAACTAAACAAGAAATAATTAAACTAAACTAATTAAACAAGCAATAATTAAACTAAATTAATTAAACAAGAAATAATAAAACTAATTAACCAAACAAATAGCAAGAAAACAAAGTAAATTACATGAAAAATTTCCAACATGTTCGCACAACACTCCTCCATCTTCCTCCCAAGCAGCTCAAAACTAAAAAATTCCGCCCAAATCCCATTCTGGCTCTGACTCACCCCGAGTTATTCTACCCTCTCCCTCATTCCTCACACTTTGTACCAACGTAATCTCCTCCTTCCTTCCTCCCACCCCTTCCAAATCTTTTCCATCTCCCCCTCATCCCAATTCTCTTTTTTCCCAACAAATAACAAAGTGAAAATTTGATAATTAGCCGTCTCCCTCCCCTCCTTCCCAAAATGGTCAGCTCCGGATCCTTCAATTGCTCCAAGTACTTCTTGTTCATCCATCATTCATCAGCTGAAATAAACAATTAAATAATTTTGAATAACTAATTCAAAATTTAATCAACCAATTAAAATTATATAAGAAAATAAACTATCGAATTATATCTTCCGGCGGTTCTCCCCCTCCTCCTTGCGTGATCCATACCATAAACAAAGGGTGACCTAATGATGGACAACTTGACGTTTTCTTTGTACTTGTGGTATTTTATGCTGGATAAAATAATGTAAAATGCTGAATATCATGGAAATGATAATGCGTGGATTGTTTGCCT
>JAQFZH010003147.1:0-14498 GCA_034695485.1 Entomobrya nivalis | reverse complement strand
GTTCGCTAGGCTCCCGCATCATGACAGGGGTTATATGATACAAGTTAAGGTATAGCAACTACAAGTTGGTAGTTGCAGAATTATTACCATTACATCTCTCCGTCCTCACTCAAAAGTCTTGACAAAAGGCAGTATCATTTTACACTGTGCTAGTTGGAACATAATAACAATGGCATAATATCTACACACATAGCTAATAAAAAACCGGGATTCCATTTCTTCTAACTTATGTGCTTTTTACAAGCTTCACTGCTTTCACTTGTTCGCTTCTTATATTTCTACCCATCTCATCATTTTTATGGGATGAACTGACTGCAGTGTAGGCACAAAATGTTGCTTCCTGTCTTTCTTTTGCTCTCGAACAACATGTGTAGCGTAAAAAGAATTACGGCCGATGAAGAAGAAAATGACGTGTGTGCGTGAAGGCAAGTAAATAAGGCTTCTTCAAGACGGCTTTACTCTCTTAAGCTCATAGTTTATGGGGTGATCATTGAAGTACATCTTCTTCCATAACACATAATATTATGGAAAAGACTGTAATCATATTATTATGAACAATAACATTGTCATAATGCTCATATTCACTGACACATGTAGCCATGTAATCAAATGTAACACACAAACACCTAATCAAGGATTCTTCACACGTTTTCTTCTTCTCGCCCCGTGAAGCTGCTGTATTCCACCACTTGTATGCAGAAAAAAACTGAAGGTTTCCAAAAATATGAAAATGAACATTGACATTATGAACTGTTATGGCCTACACGCTATCGTTTTTTTTCACTGCGCAGTAAATTATTAACTACTTTTCCATAGTTGTTAGTTTTGCTGCAAAAAAAATTATACCTGTTTCTTATCTTCTTCATTTTGGGTTTCCGGCTTTTGAGTTTCGTTTAATTTTTTGCTGGTAAATAATGGACAGTAATAAAAAGTTTTCTTTACCTATCTACTTCCTTTTCTTCGTTAAGAAATTTTTACGATGGTCAGTGCATTAGTGGGCTTATCCGCAAAAAATATTTTAATACATTCGTCAAGTCCACATAGTGCGTGTTCTTTTAGTTTTACAGCCTTTATCGTATACAACTCCCCTTTGAAAAATAACTACAACAAACATGTGTGTGGAGTAGAACAAGTTATTTCGGAATCAAAAGAATAAAGCCAGTATAGTAGACTGGAAGGAGTCCTAAAAAGAAAACTGTGTGCTTGGCCTAGCCTGTGTACCATGAGGCGAAACATAAGAGGGAGAAAACAGGAAATTCTTTGTTGCTTGTAAGCTTTCTTCAGTAAAAAGGGAAATGTTGGACAGCCAGTTGTTGGCCTGGACAGAATGTCTTCTGCATAGCTCTCTCAGAGAGAATTTTTTTTATTAGAGCGAGAAAGGCAACTAGTACTAAAGTTTTGTGGATGAGAAGGTGGAGAGAACGACGACAAAGACTATAATGAAGAGTATACCTCCGACTGAACAGGCCAGGGCAAAAAGAAATAATCGGCACTATTGAAGTAAACGAAACAAGTTTTTAAGTGGACGAAAAAAGAGGTGGAAATTGTGTGTAGCTGCTGCTGTCTGGCGTATGTGGTGGTGTGGCTGAGAATAATAAACAGATTCCTCAGCAAACTTTATTTTTTTGCCAGTTTTCTCTCAGTCGTCAGGGTTAACTTCTTTATTACCACTGCCGCCGCCATATGAAGAAAAGTAAGATGGCTGAGAGACTGGATTGTGTAGTATTTTGTTTTTAATGTGTATATGCGTTTTTCTTTGTGTGTGTATTTGTGTGTGTGTGTGTGTCTGCACAACAACAAACAAAACAAGAGCAACAACTGCGACAGCAGGAGAAGGAAAAGTGGACTTTTTTTTTGTTTGTTCCAGGCAGCCCAGGGTATAGAGTACGCTTCCTTTTTCATGAAAGTAGCATTCCATTCCAGCACCAGCAAAGCATGAAGAGCAAGTGGAAAGACAAGTCAGTTTTGGTATATGTATGTTTTGGATGATGGTGGTGGGATGGAAAAAGGGAACCCTTTAAAGTAGACTGTTGGCAGTGGTCCTAGTCACAGAGTGAGTTTAGAGCTGGAGAAGAGACCACACGCATAACAAACCATGCAAGAAGACCAACAGATCCGACTTTCATCAACAACGTATTTTTAGAAACTTGAAAAAGAGTGTGTTTCTTCTTAACTTATTCAACTCTGCCAACATACAAAAAAAGGTCAGAAGATACAAAGTACACACTATACATACAATATTATATACAATCCGATCATCATCCCATTCCCATCTAATTCCCATTGCACTGCATTCGTTTTACTTTATCAGTTTTGTCATCTGACTTGCCTGCCATACTGTAAGTTTGGTGATTGACCTTTTTACTTGTTCTGATTGTCCACCAGATATATATATATATATTTATCTTGACTGGGTTGACTCCGAAAAGATTTTATTTTGCAACTGTGTTTTTTTTTCTCTGCCGGGTCCTCCGGGCATTTTCTTCTTTCTCTGGGAAACACATAAGCAATACAGCTTTATTTACTCACAGTTTTTAGCCAGTTAGTCAATCAAAGTACACAATATAGCTTGATAGAGAGAGAATGGACCAAGGCATATGGGGAACATTGAGAATCGTTGTTGACTGGAATTTGTTTTATGCTACCTCCACTTCCACTACCACCACCATCACAAAAAAAGCAAACTCAAGTCATGAAGAAAACTATGTAGCTTTTCTATGCAGCGTTCTCTCTCGTGCTGTTTGTTATAAAGTGACAGGTGACAAATTGACATCTGAAATCATTTCTATTAGTCAATGTTTTTCTGTACGTCTGTGTATTCATTCATAAGGCATTGTATTGTGCATTGGAATCCAGTGCTGCTTCAGGAAAAACAAGTTTGGTTGGTGTGTGTGTCGCTTGTGTAAATAGTCAAGCCAGAATTCATTGGACAATATACAATTTTCCCTTCTGGTGATTACTATAAACTATTTTCTCTCTTTTTTGTGTGTCGGTGGGTGTCTATGTGCTGCTCTTTGTGATGAGGAGGATGACTTGCCCAATAACCGCCTGTCTTTCCTTCTTTTTGACATCTTGAAGTTTTCCCTAACACCATTAGGCCAGTAGTCACACACGCATACATATAAAAATACATGCACACGAATGAATTCATTTTCATTTCTGTTGTTCTTTGGTTGTGCGTGGGTAAGCTGATGACAAAGAGTGTTTAGTGCAAATAGATTCTATTGTTGCTTCATTTCGCTAACAACCGCACTTACCGTTTTTAGTCATTAACATTTATTTACCTGTTTCCTCGTTTCATTGGAAAAAAATAAATGTACAGGCTTCCAATGAAAAACACAAACGGGCGTTTACCGAACTGAATATCTCTTTGTGACATTCACACATTCTATTTTTTCGGATTTCGACTCACATCGAACCAAATTAATAAAGTATGATTAAGAATTCAGAGAAATTATTGTGTAGGCGATGTTACTGTTGACGTTATTGTTGTGGTAGTACATTTGCTAAAATGTGTCAACTATCTATACTAACATGAGCACGTTTCCTGTATGTAAATGACTTGTTCAGGAAGTGAATGATAACCAAGATCAAAGCACGGTACTGTTATTGTTCAAGTATAAACAATGATGATAAGTATACATATGTATTAACTGTGAATTAGAGTGAAATTTTATACAAACAAAAATAGGAAACAAGTTAGGGTAGAAAAAGACAGTTTCACTAAACACAATCAACTTATTGCTTTGTCACCTTTAAAATTCATTTCGTACTCTAAAGAAAAAAACGTAATTTAGAAGGCAGAAAAGACAATAGGTAAACAAACAACTACCAAAAGAGTTATTTACGTGTGGGTGAACTTTCTCTGTCCCCTTTTTATATTTGGGGAATAGTGAAAAATCTGCCAAAGGCGACAACTACCATCACCACTGCTGTTGCTCCGATAAGGCAGCAGTACTCACAAAGTCAGAAGGGAATTCGATCTGTTGTTGACTGAACTACAAGTGCATCAACAGAAATAGCGAAACACTCAAGTATGTTCATGTGAGCTTGTTGTGTGTACAAGGTAGGAGGGGAAGAGAACTCCGTCAGTATAAAAATAATAAATAGAAAAAAAAGGAATGCGAATAAAAAGTAAATCTATTTATCCTTACATCTGCTGCTTTGTACTCTATGATCTTTTTGGATAAACAGGTGCTATATGCTGTTTCCATCGAGTTCTGTTACTTTTCTCAAAAAACAACGAAACTTTCTCTCAGTATAGTAGCGTAGCAAGAAGTAAAAACACTTTCGCCTTCTTTTTTCATACCATCTCTTTTTTTTCTCTGGCAAAGTTTTATTGTTTCTTTTGGGGTGACAACAGACAGCAGTTTGCTTTCTTTCACTTATACTCTGTTTCCAAGAACACCTGGCATTTTTCTGGTGAAATTGTTACACAAGTTATGTCTAGTACAAGTACATACCATACATTTATGTGTGTGTGTGTTGGTTAGATAACAACTAATTTTCTCTTTTTTAGAAGAACAAAAGTCAAAGAACAAGTGCACTCACAATTTTATACAAGTTGTTTAGATTTCTATATGGTAAAAACCGCACAGACCAAAAACTTGGTGGAAAATGCTAAAGGGTACGGGACAATAGGAAACTTAAAAAAATGATCTGCATTCTTGTTTCAAACGTGCATTTCAAGAAGTAAAAACATCTTATCTCTTCACCAACCACCAACACGTCACACCATATCAGTCTACTCTTCAGAAGAACAACAAAAGTGGAAAGTGTTAATGGTGGTAATCATGATGATGAGGATGATGCAATCTTGCTGAAAAACTTTGTGCAAGCGGAACATATAGAAAAATATCTATAAAAGTTTTTTTTACTCTTCTTCTTTATCATCATCTTTGTGGGATCACCAGCGGCGTTTCTAAAGTTTTTTTTTTGAAGAAAAAAGAAGAAAAAAGTTTTGTTGGAAGAAAGGAGGAAAACCGTCCAATATAAAAACAATGTAAGTAAAGTATAAACTATGAATGCATGCATATTTGCTGATATAATTATCTGCTGTTGATTACATTAGAGTATAATAATATGCTACTCATATATTCTGGAAAGGAAAATTATTAGAATTAGATTAGTAGTCATCAAGTGTAGGCTTAAGGAATAAAAAAGGCAAACTTTGTGTATATTTTTTTGTTGGTTTTGGTATGCCTTATAAAAAGCTGTCTGCCAGAAAATGTGAGTAGTTTTCTTTCTAAAAAAAGTTTTTCTTTTTTTAAAGAGGCTCATCTCAACTATGTACTAAACTGAAAATGATAAAAAAATAAAGATGGGAAGGAAGGAAATATATGTGCTTAAGAGTGTAAAAATGCTATTTTTTTGGGCTGCGATGAAAATGCTTTGATAAAAATGCTTTCTTCCTCCTCCACCGCCAACGCCGCCTCCACCACACTAACTAATTTTACGCATGGGAACACCGCATTATTAACTGCAAAAGCCTTTCATTTGACTTGTATTTCAAGAAAAAAAAAACTTTTGTTCTTATTTTTTGCTAGGATGAGAATTACTGTACAAAGTAAGATTGACTTTATCTTTTTTTGAAAAGGACAAACACGATAATGATAAGCCATTTTAAATGTGTAGTTATTTTGTTGCTATGGCAACGACCTAAGTAATATTTCATTGTTATCAGGAACGCTTCAAGTAAGAAAAAAAACACTCGACCAAAAAAGGTGGCATAGTTACTTTAAGCTAGAAAGATGCTTAGTCATTTTATCATCAACATCTAACCCAACCAAAAAGCACAACACAGCGCTGTGTATACTGAGTTGTTGTCGCGTTGAGATAAGAAATCGCCGCATCCTCCTCGGAAGGCATTCATCATTTACAAATTACATGATTTAAAAGGACAGCGGAAGTAACACTCTGCCACGGACGGCATTTTCACGGAGGATATACATAAAAATAGGGGAAAAGGTATACAAAACGGGCTGCCATATATACATATGTACACACATAAAAATGTCCCATTCCCCAAAATTATTTAAATGAATGGTTGTAGTCTTCTCAGCTTTCTCTCAATTCATTTCTTAGTCAGTCTGGTCTACCTACTGAAAACGTTGACTTGAGCTGAGCTGCTTAGTTTTTCCAGCGCACCAGGAAAAGGAGCGGAGATGATAAAAGAGAAAAGTGGGAGCAGCGGAAAGAGAATAAGAGTGAAAAGCGGGGTGATGGATGCGGAGGATGTTGGTTGATGCTCGTATGTCGTTGTCGCAGTCATCATGAAGGAAAACTATAAAAGGACGCTGTGACTTGTCAAATCCTCTACAAATAGGTCTGCAGAGAGAAAACGAGACAAAGAAACAGAAAGAGAGAGAAAGACTGAATGAGAGACTAAGTCAGTTTTTCTCTCGTTAAAGTCAGAAAAAAATGACGAACTGCAAGCATACCAGAATAGTTGCTGATTATACAACACTGTTGACTTGACTAGCTGGCTCAGAGAGAGAGAGGAAGACAAGTAATAGTAATAAGTCTGCTATGTAGGGAAAATCGACAGAGAGGGATTTAACCGTTCATACGGAAATGATGGGATGAAGAGAGTGAGAAAGAGTCTTCACTCTTTCTTGTTGAGTGAGTACTTTCCCACCACCACCAGCACAACAACAAGAAGGAAAGGGAATCATCACTACAGTTATTCTTCTGTGTCTTCCTACCCATAAATGTCTTGTCATTCTTGCGTAGATCCACACTGGTTCGGTTAAAGTAGCTAGGGTAGTGTGGTTCACTGCATTGGATTGGATTGCTAATAGAGTCGAGTGGAATTGTTGAGTCAAGATAATATCTTGGTAACTTGTTTTAAGAAACAAGTGGTGTGATGGTGGTTGGTGGTGATGACTTGTCTTTTTGTGAGACGACTTATAAGTGATGATGATGAGATAAGAAAGTGAAAGTAATCTGCTGCTTTTGGATGTGTAACGGAACACAATACATAGATATAGCTGACGATAGCGATGATGATGGAAACACTGACTAGTTCAATGCGTCAAGCGGAAAGACCAACCTCTCCAGTAATAGTTTACATTTAACCTCCTCTTCTCCAGAAATTATTATTATGGTCCCCAAGTCAAGTCAATACGGTGTAATGAAAAGACTTGTTGAGCCGTGTAAAAGTAAACAGACAAAAAAAGAGGGAACAGGAAACCTCGCTTCGATTTTTTTGTGTCCCCTGACATGTCGTTAAAAGCAGAGGCCACAACACTAAAAAAAAATATTTTATCCAAAGGGATGAGACTATCCATGGATAAAAGGCAATCTGGAATTTAAAAAAATATAGTCAAGTAAATATACGACTATTGCTACACCAAAGCACATTTTTATGGCTGGAAAAATCATTGGATTTAGAAAAATAAATTTTAGCCAGAGACAGCTTAAATGCTTAGTGCTCCGCATTTAAATCCTTTTTTGTCCTCTGAAATAGGGATACTTAAAGACACACACACACACACATTTTATTCCCACAACCATAATATTAAAAAATCATCATGATCATGATCATCTGCTCATAATAATCATCTTGGGCTTTTTTCATTGTTATTATTACTATTACTATTATTATTGAGAAACGCAAGACACAATGCCGTAAAGTCTTTTTTTTTGCAAAGCGTGAAACAAAAGGAACGAGACAGAGGGGGAGAGAGAAGCAAACGACACAGAGGAAAGCATAAAAGTTCATGGATCCGTAAGAGCGAAAATTTATTACTCTACATTTGGGACTCCTTTTCTAAACATCACACCACACAGGCACATACACATTCAGCAGGCATGCATGCATGCACAACAACACATGCATGACTTTGTTGTTTTCACTATTCTTTCTCCATTTCCTCGTCGTCGTCGTCATGTCTCTCTGGCCTGCCTGGCCTCCTCATCTCATCTCTTCCTTATCCAACGCCACAGGGCATCGTCACATATGCGAAAAACCACAACTACAGCTCACCACCACCACCACCGCCATCCACCATCTCACAGAAAACAGTTATTGCCGTTCCCGAAAATGTTTGAATGTGGGTGTAGTTGGTTTACTGTCTAAAAAGTTGTTGCCCAACTTATGACGATTATTACTATTATTATTACAAAAAAGGAGAGAGAAGACAAGAGAAGCGACGCGACGTCCTGTAACCTTCACTACAAACCAACTAACCAACCATTTATTGCCATTCATATCGCACTAAACTTCATCATGAAACACGCAGAAAGCTCAACAAAACGCAAAACGTGCAGTAAAATTTTTTTTTTGGGTATGCTCATAATAATAAAACAAGGTTGTAGGTTTTATATAGGTGAAACTTTAAGTATAGCTGATTTGAATTAGGGAGGATATAATATGTACATACATAATAGCAAGAGGGCAAAGGACAAAAAAAGAGAATAGTTTAAATGACTTCTCATGCAAGAGTTGTGAATGAAGACCAAATGAAATTTCTTTTGACATAATAATGTGTAGGTGTACGTACTACTACGCATATTACAACTATAAAACTGTTATTATACTTTTTGTTTTTTATCCTTTCTTTGACATTTTTTTCACTTCTTGGTCTTGGCATGTCATTAATTTTTAACGAGGTGTTCATATGGAAAATAATAAAGCGATGTGTGAGAGAGAGAGAGAGAGAGTGAGAGAAGGAGACAGAACGAAGGAATGAAAAGGGTTTTGGAAAGGATATACGAAAGTTATATTAGGTATACTTTCTACACAGCAATCAATCTAATTCTATGGAATTAATGGGTGTACAAAGTTGAGGTGAAGTGAGCATGATGAGGAGAATGTGTTGCTTGTTTACTGAGTAAGTGTGAGGATGTGGAAATGGAAGCTAAAGGAAAAGAGGGGAAATGTCATATAAATTGAGTACGTGATGAAAACTGCAACAGACAAGAAGAGAATGTGGGGAGTGGGGAGAGGGACGTGTCTGGTGGGTTTGGTAGAGTAGTTATATGTATTTTTTATTACGAAGTTATTATGAGCCGGTTAACAAGTTCATCAACTAATTAAACAATATTATAGGCCAGTTTTTTTTGTATTGGTAATGGGAAGTGAGGATGATGAAAAGAGGGAAAAGAGAAGAATGGGGTGTGGAGTGTGGACATAAAATAAAGTTATAAAAAACTAAGAAAGAGCAAACAAGTTTGGGAGATCAAAAGAAGAACAATAAAGGGTAGAACAAAAGGGAAAGAGATGTGAGAACTGTTTTTGTTCTGTAGATAAATTAAAAAGTTAAGACGGCAAACAATTATAATCAAGTAAAAGAGATAAATTATAAACAGTTGAATGATGCATATATAAATATGTAATTGATTTAGTTTCCCTACTTGAATTTTAATTATAAACATAGACTCCAACTCATCAGATTGTCGATCATTGCATCTTTTTTACAGTTTATTTACAGCAACAGAAGTAGCAACAATATACTTTTAAAGTACACCTATTTCCGGCCAAAGAGGAAAAAAATATTGCATACCAACATACATCCATTAGCATGACATTCATTCCTTCCGCTACATTTTTACAGCTCTTCTTCCCTTTTTTATGCAAATTTATTACTTTTTATTTACTCAAACTTTCTGCCTCTTTTTATTCTCTAGCACACAACCACTCTGTTTTGCTTCATTTCGCTCTTCTTCTTTTCAAACAAGTCGAAGAGCTTGAAACACTTTTTGCTTGCACAGCTTTCTCTCACTCAGTTCCTTTTTTTATTCTGTTGACTTAAAAAATTGCAGCGTTTGCTCACTTTCCCTGATTCTCTCTTCTCGACTTCCTCTCTCAAGAGCCATAACATGTGTCTACCTACTTACTTGACTACTTTCACTTTTTCTTCCTTTTCACTCACTTCCCCACTCTTCCGCCACCACCGCCAAACCGATCTTACAAACTTACAACCAACCAAACAGCATTTCTATCTCTCTCTCTCTCTCTCTCTCTCTCTGCTGCACTGCGTGTTTTTTATTTCCATCTTATATAAGCTTGCGTACAAGCTTTTAAAACAAGAAAACCACTACATTTTAAAACTAAAAAAAATATATAAAGAAGGATCATGTAAATCATGTTGTAATTGTAGCAACAGCGAAATAGGTAGGAAAAGGATAATAGTGAAATAAAGAGAAAATTACATTTTTGTTGTTACATTTGAAATTAGAATAAGATGAGGGATAAACGCAACTTGAACATAAACACAAATAAATACAACAACAACAAAAACGAGTGTACATGCATACAAGGTTGACTGGACATAAAATATTTGGAACACAACACAGGAGACACATTTTAAAAGATGAATGCTTTTATCCTGATGCTGACTATACAATGTGATGTGTTCTCTGGCTGCAATTTAAGGAAGCCATTAAAATGGTCCATATTCAGTTGTTTTTGTAGCAGACATGCATGATGATAAATGAATATGGAAAAAAATCAGCATAACAATAATTTTCCCTCTTTTCTGACTAAACACATAATTGTTTAGCATAAGGTATAGCGAAACTCTTTTTTTACTCTCAGAGATTTTTTCTCTTTTAAAGGGAAAAAAGTTGGATTTTTTTTGGTGTGTTTGTTTTGAAGCAGGACAAGCATCACCGACCACGATACCAACCAGTGGTGCAAGAAAATTAGTATTCGATTCACAATCCTTCCTTCCCCTCACACTCTACTGGGTTTGCCACAAGTAGACACCAAAAACAAAAGTAGGGATATAACGCATCATGCCATGAAATGATGATGATGCCCTTCATCCTTCTTCATTCTCGAAACCAAAACAAAACAATAAGAAACCCCAACAAAGAGTGGTAGCAAAAACCATGATATCATATGGTTTCAGTTTTCCATCTTCTCTCTTGACATTTCTTCCGTTTCATTGAACAAGTGGATCTGCTAGAGAGTTTCTTGAAACTTTACTTGGAATAGTTAGCCTATGTATATGGGCATGAGCAAAATATGAGCTTTTAAATCGATTATACGTAACTTAATCAGGAGGCTCAAGGCTCGTGTTTGCTTTCCTTGATTAGTAAAAGCCACAAGTTGAATTTTCTTCAGAATTTATATCAGATGGACGGACAAGCACAGTAATCCTGCAAAATATGAATGGCCTATCATCACATTTGTAAAACCTTTTTATCTCTGTATGTTTTCAGACTTTTGAAAAGGACGGAAGACTATCTCATCTATAAAGTATGTACAGCGTAGTGAGTCACCTCTACTCCCGGCCTACACGCCAAAAGAAGCCAAGCAGGTCGCGACGTCAAGATCTCTCATGTCCCTCCAGATTGATTGGCTACATCAGAAAGAGGTTTAATCAGGACAAAAATGGAAATGGAGGTAAGTGCAAAGTCAAAGCGAAAATATATACCTTTTTAAAATTACCCACCCAGCTTGTTGCAATGTATGTAGTTTTTTTTAAATACTTACTTACACAGCTCAATCTAAAAGGCTTTTAATTCACAAAAGAAAACAAAGTAATTTTAAGGCTTCATACAAAATCCTTGCCTAAGCTTTACTTTCATTGACGTACGAGCATTTTTTTGCTTGTCAGTCATCGTTTTTTTGCATTTAACATGTCAAGTAAGCGACCGCATTAATATGCTAATATGCAAAGTAGACTCGAATAAAGATTCCCGCTTTTTTTGACGCCTTTAGCATCCTTTTAGCATAATAAATCTTCTGGTCTCAATACTTTCCTTCTTATCATCAACATCATCATCATCTTGATCATAAAAGTAACACAATTTTTCATACAAGTTGCATCATATATATTTTTCTTTCACCATTTGTCTTGCCATCTCCTCCAACAAAAAATGGAGCACGTATCGTTTTTGTGCAATAACATCAAAATAATTTGTTTTTATGAAGGATCCTATTGTTTAGTATCCATTTATTTTATCTGGTTGTGAAGCATTCCTCATACAATTCAAACTATATGCATCTCCCTTCAAATACAAACAAAAAATGTGCGTGCTTTTCTTGGCACTTGGCCCGATTTGCGTTCAAACTGTCTATTACACTCAACAATGTTGTTGTTGTATCTTATATTTTTTTTGTCCGTTTGCACTCATGTTCCAGTGGCCTAGTGCAGTATTGTACAAACCATGTGTATGTATCTCTACTATTATTATTACTTTCACTCGACTATTATGACTATCTCATAAACCACTGCCCTGTACACTCTCAATTCAAACTACAATACTAATAATGTAAAAACGGGAACATTTCATACATCATTTTTAGATGGCTATCATGATCCTCATCATCTTATCTTCATCCTTTTCATCCTCATGATATTTAGTTCAGCAGTTGTTATTGTTCCGTCCCGGATGATCGTCTTTAGATTCATAAAAGCAAAGAATGTAGTACCAACGCTTCAGGGCATGAATATACCTAATATTCATAGATACGTCAAATTATATCTATCCAAAAGATCAAAAAAGTACCCTTTAAGCTTGAGTTGAGGGATAGAAAAAAATTCAGCTGAAAGATGAGCCAAGCCATAATAATAACAATATTATTATTGTCACATGCCATCTTCAATTTTTTCCCCGGTTTACACATCTATAGTGTATAAGTTGTATCTATTGTATCCTCCCTGCATCTCTCTAGTTTTTTCGGTCTGGGGATAAATTTTGCATGCGTGAGGGACTACGTTCTACTTCCTTCCTTCCTTCCAGTCGAGTCAGTCGCCAAGACCCCCATCGTTGTCAATGTCCTCCATTCTTTTTTTGAGTACTTTAAGTAGAGTATTTTTTATTCGCATTTTTCTTGTATTGCATGTTCTTGTACAAGGATTTTAAGCGTATTGACCTGTCATCATTATCTCTGGAGAAACAGCTTAGCTTAACTGCATTGCATTATCCTCAGCAGTGGTAGAGGGTATCAGCTGGTTCCTGCAATGCTTAAAAAGGGTCCATATTTTATTTAAAAAATGCTACACACTTTCTTTCGCAATTTCAAGTTGTGTTGTAGCTGTGTAGCGTAGCACCAGTCGTACAACCAGATAGTTACCCTTGTGTCATTTTAATATTTAGTAATGATGACGACCTCCCTAGCTGGCTTGTGGAGAAAGGTAGAAAAAAGAGTGGCTAGGAGGAGAAGAAGGACGAGGAAAAACTTCATATTATTATAATGATCATGTTCTCGGCGTTGCCTGCCCCTGCACAAGTGAAGCATTATGTTTTTCCTTCCTTCTTGCATAAATAATGGTTGATGGCCCGGGACGTGCTTCTTCGTCGTGATGATGATCATCGTCATCCATTCCTCTTCCTCCTCCTATCCTTCTTAATATACAACTACCACTACCACCGGAATGAATGAAACATTTTTATAAGGATGATCCTTGCCTGCTGCTGCAGTTTTTGGTGGTGTGCTGGTGTACAAGTGGGAAAAAAGAAAAAAGCGGAGTATAAAAAGGGCAGATAATATGTAATAAAATATGTAAGATGACAACTTGCTTTTGCTGCTGCTACCTTCATTATACTTGCTTCCATGTCAAAATAATGTTTCGCCTCCGGTACTGTTCTGGTGGTGCAGTTTACATTCTTCAACGTTTAGTTGATTCAGGGAGCCAGATTTTGAAAATAAGCACTTTTTCTACTTAACTTTTAATAGTCGACTGATTATGTATATAGATGATATATATGTACCCAAAAATGTATGACAAATGTAATAAGATTTTTTTGGAGGAGATTCGATCAGTGGGAAATGTAGAAATAAAATTTCATTTTGTGTAGGAAAAGAAAGGAAGAGAAAGATGGGATATCACGACAAAGTAAATGGCCAAAAAATGCACTGATTGAGTGTATTAGGTAGACAGGATAGATGTGTGGGTCTGGTGGTTGGGTGAAGTTTATAACAGAAGACACGAAGCCCATTAGCATTAGCAGCAGCGCAAAAACGAGAAAGCAGTAAACTGAGATGAATGAGGGGATTTTGGTACCATCATCCTCCTGATCGTTGTCATCATCGTCGTTCCCAGTTCCCATTGTTTTGTGCTGGGGATGTAGAGCAACAGCAATTGATGCAGTATGGTGCACACACAATGGTATAGATATTTTTATTGCACACAAAATATTATTGTTTTAGTATCATTGTTATGCTATTATTATGGGACAAGTTAGGAAAAGCCATTTTTATTACTGGTTGGTAATCGCTGCGCTTTGGAAGGAGGGGTGGTAGTGGATGGGGGGATCGGAAAGTTGTGGTGTTTACACATGCATGTGGGGTAATCTGTTCAGGTACATATACATTATGGGAGGATAGAATTGTCGGGAAATGTGCAAAGAAGAGAAATTATAATATTGGAGTCTTGCTCACATTCTTGGCTATGCAATGCACTCTCAGGGGGTGGTACCCACCGAGATTTCCCACAGAGAGAGCGTTGAGATCAAACGGTTGACTGTTGGATTTTATGTATGTATGTAGATTAAACCATAGAGTACTTTTTCCGGTAATGTTCATTTCTTTGTGCACGCAG
>JAQFZH010003146.1:0-14499 GCA_034695485.1 Entomobrya nivalis | reverse complement strand
TATGTATTTTTTCATGCCATTAAAGTTAAGTTAACGTGTACATTGTACGTACATCCATTGAGCATCTCTCTTGAAACAAAGATGACACGATGGTTGATCATGATGACTATGACGATGCGATGTAGTCATCACTTCATACTTCATACCAACCAGCAAATCTGATGATGCATTTTCATTCATCGTAAAAAAATACGCATACATGGTAGTCTGTCTGGTAATTCTGCTGGTAAATGTGGAAACATTATCATATTTTTTTATTCCAATTATAATTTTTACACAGAATAAATTTTTTTTTAAAGAGAGAAGCTTGTGTGATGATATGTTGAGATATGAGCGAGAGTGTAGTACGGAAATGAATCATGGCTTTATAGTCTTCTTTTTTTTCTGCATGCATTTGAACATGAACTTGAAAAAAAATGAGTATGATGAAATATGATAATGTTGGACAAAGAGGAATTGATCAAGATCCTGTTTTGTCTGATATTTATAGAAAAATATTTTTCAAAGAGCGAAAAAAAAAAGAATTAAAACTTGTAATTTTTTCACACAATTTTTTTTTTAATCATTTGTTCTAGTGGATTGGATTATAAATATATATTTTTAATTGTATTCAACTTTTGTTTGAGTTGAGCAAGTTGAGTTGAGCAAGAGAGGTGGAAATAAGGAAGATAAGTGTTTGCTTTAGATTTTGCAATCATTTTTGTTGTTTTAGTTGGATAAGCGTGGAATGTAGGTAGATGGATGGATGGAGGATGATGGAGGCCTCTTGTTTGCTTTTTTAAGAGTTGCTCAATAGCTTTTACATGGAAGGCTTTCATCATCACCCCCATCCACCACCACCACCACCTTGTTTCCTTTTCTCGCATAAAAAGTTTCATAAGAAGTTGCGAAAAAATGCAGGGAAAAGCTGGGCTAGTTGATTTAATGTAATATTTTTATTTTTCTCCGAGAAATTATTTTGGCTTTTTGTGAAAGTATTGAGGATAGACAAAAAAAAAGACAAGTGCCTTTTTTAATAATTTTCTTTTTATGGGTTCGGTTGTCTGGGTTACCTTGGTTACCTTAACAGGTAAACATGATGAAATTATTATACAATTTTTTTAGACAGGCTTTTTTTTCTTTAATTTTTTTTTAAAGATTGAAATTATTGACTTTTTTTTTGAATACATGATTATTGTTCGAAATTTGATATTTGAAATTCAATTATATTTTTTTAATCTTTTAAAAAATATATTATTTTTTTTGTGGAGGATTTTTTTTGAAGTATGGAAGGTTGTTGAAGTGGAGGAATGTAAATATTAAATAAGTTCTTTTCTGGTTGGTTGGCTGTATACCTGTTATTATGGTTTCGGGTTGTTGGGTAATAAGCTACTCTTTTTTGGAATGATATTTGACATGGTTAGAATTATTGGTGTTTTTGGTCGTCTAGCAAGCCGAGTTGGGTTTTTGGCTTTGGTTTGCGTTTCAAACGACAAGACAACTCAACAAGAGAGTGTATTGATTTTCAGTAAAAAATAATAATAAAAGAGTTGACATGACGGACGGGTGGGTGGATTGGATGGATTGGTTTGCTTTGCATAAAAAAAAATGACGATATGGGATATGATGACGAATGGGGGTATGTATTATAAGAGCATTTGCTTTTTTTAACTATTTTTTTTAAAGAAAGAAGGGGGAAAAATGGTTAGAGGGACGATAAGTGGGACAATATTTACATAGGCGCTTTTTTCAAAAAGGGTCTGAATAATAGTTTATAAGATTACATGATGAACCCCTCCAAAAATGTCTGTCTGTCGTATATTGTCTGTCTATCAGTAATCCGTAGCATTTAATAACTTATTTTAAAATCGCCTGAGGCAAAAAAAAAATCTTCTAATTTCATTTTGGCACTTTTTTACTACAAGTTTAATTTACCTTTTTTAAATTTTTTAATCAAATCAATTTCCTACAGAGTTTTTTTTGTTCTTTTTACCCTACCGGATTTACCTGTAAACTAAACTTTAATATTTTTTTAATACCTACTTGATATACATACCTACCTACCTTCATTTACTCTAAAAAAATTTAATATAATTAATACTTATACTAATTACTTCTCTAATTATATTTAACTAAAATCTCCACTTAATTTATTTAATCAATTCCAATTCCTTCTTTTTCCTTCCATTCACATTTATTCCAATCCAATCCAATGAACACCAGACCCAACCAAAAAAAACCTGTCCATGATTTATGCGAGTACACGTGTGTATCATTTTAAACCTTGCACTCTAGCTCTGATAAAATATTTTTTTATCATTTGCCATTAATCATCATATCATATCAGCAAATCACACACCTTCACACCTCTCACCTATCCATGTAATCTCATATGTCTGAGCATTATGTAATGTCACGTCACCCAAAAAAAAAACAAATTGATACACAATTTTTTAACACAAGCTTAACTACTTATTATTCTTTTCCAAAATCCTCCAAAAAAAATCTAAACGACACACTTATTTTTTATGCATATTAATAATATATCCTTCTTTCTTTTCCAAGCCTATTCGTTATAAGGGAGTGGCTCTTTCCCTAAAAAAAAATTGCAATGCTTTGCAAATATGTATCCTCCTTTTCCCTTTTCTCTCTTTCTTTCCATTTGTTTGTGTGTCGAACATTTCAATGTTCAAGACATGCACATACACAAAAAAAAAACGAGAAAGTGATTCTCTTTTTTTTTAGGGAAAATAATAATAAAAGGCTAGCTTACATGCTATTTAGTATGTATATTAGATATACACATGCTATTTTTCCCTTCATTTTTTGGGTATCCCATCGCAAATATTCGGCAGCTCCAAAAAAAAAACTTCCAGAGAGTCTCTCTCTTTCGACTCGAAGGACTATTTTTTTGGAGTGTTCATTGAAAAAAGGTGGTGGTGGTTTGGTTTGGTTTGGTTGATAGCATGTCATGCTGAAAAAAAAGAGAAGAAATAAAAAAGGTATTAGTTTGCCCACAGGATTTTCACTAAATAGAAAGAGAGGTAGAGAGAGAGAGAGATGGCCTTGAGCTAAAATGCTTTGTTCAAATTCCAACATTTTTTTTATCCGTGGCTCTCTCTCTTTCTGCTCATCAAGCTAAAATACTCATTTTGAACGTGGAGGGTGGATGGAGTGGAGTGTACTTTTTTTTGGAGGAAAGTTTTTTGGAGGAGTTGACAAGGTTTTTTCTTTATATTTCTCAAAATGCCCCATAAAAAAATTAGCTTGGTGTAAAATAATTATAATTAATTTTTGATGCAGTTAAATTTTTTTTATGAAGATTAGAGATGAAAATAAATGTGTACAATTTTTTTTACTGATAACTTTGTATTCAGTTTTAAGTTGAGATTTTGAGATGCAGTTTGGTTGGTTGGTTGGGTTGAACCAACGACCTTGAAAATATTTTTTTTATGAGTGATCATATCAGGATGACGTTTTTTTTACGTAGAATTCTTTTTTTTAAAGTATGGTTTATACACTATAATTTTTATTGATTGATAGCTTTGTGTGCACACAATAGATTTTTTTTATGGATGAACAGTTTTTTTAATAGTAATCTTTATTTATTTTTCTAAATGATTTTAATTTAATATAATTTTAAATAAAGCAATCGAATAAATAAATGTTGGCTTGGCCTTGTTCTTTTTTTGATGGAATGGCTATGTAAACTTATCTTATATTTTATTTTATTGGAAAAAAAATTATCTAAATAATAGGCATGCATACATATAACTACTTATATTAAATTAATGAAAAAAAATTACTAACTTAAAATCTACAATTTAAATTTAAATATTGAAAAAAAAAAATTAAACTAGGATGAATTGGATTGGAATTGATAATTATTATACATTTTTTTGGATCACATTTATAATTTAAAGTCTAAAAAGTTATTTTTTTTTCTCTAGTCAAAAATTTTCTACACACAAAGTTATTATTTTTTTTAACTGCAGTAATTTTTTTTTCAAAGTCATTTAAAGTCAATCAGTATTTCTATTTAGGATTTTTACGAGCGAAGAATATTCTCATATGCTTGGTAGACAGCGGGGGCGACATCAACTGTTACTGATTTCACACTCAACTGCAAAAAAAATAATTAAAATTGATTAATAAACATGTTAAAATAATATTTAATTAATTTTTAATGTTATTTTTAAAAATCCTACCGTGTACACACTGCCCCCTGGCGGAATTTTAATTTCCGTCAAAACCCAAACATTATTAGTTAACTTGATTGACTGGTAGAGCATATCTTGACCCTCCACATTCCTCTTCGCAATTGTAAAAACATTGTTCTGTTGCATCTTTTGTACCACCAAATCTACAAATTAAAAAAATAATTAAATATAATCATAATAATTAAAAAAATTAATTTAATTATATATTTTTTAATTTAATTATTTATCTCACCTGAGTTTAAAGACATATTGGTCAAATTATACTGCACCTCATTCTGCGTGGGTATCTCCTTCCACGTCGACAAGAACACTCTCTTATCCATCTGCCCATCCTCCACAAAGTAGACATGCATCGGCACCAAACACGCAAAATACAACACATCAATATTATTCTTGATCGCCACCTGCAAATTATTCAAAGGGTCCATTTTCTGCACCGGCCCACTCGTATTCAACACCAACGACACCTCACAACTCATATTCGGCGTCAAGGGCGACGGAACCTGAAGCGGCGCAGCCGGAATCACCCCAAAACTATTTTTGTTAAATTGCACCGCAAAGTTGGTCATCGCCTGCATCGCCCTATTACTCAGCGTCATGTCCATAGACACCTGCCCATTCTTCCGAGAAAAAGTTCCAGAAATTTCCAGCCCCTTCCCCTTCACAGCTGGCAGCCACAGCACCTTGGGCGCTATAAAAGTTGAGGTGGACGGCGCCAGTCCGAAAATGTCACCCAAGAGACCCCCTCCCCCTCCAGGTCCTCCCTGTACCGCTGTAGGTGGTGGCGCTGTATTCGCATTTCCAACATCCAACAAAGCATCTAGACCCCCTCCCAATAAATCCACTCCCCCAAATGGCCCCGACCCTTGTTGACCCCCTTGTTGGATAACCGCCGCAGGGGGATTGATATCCATACTGAGTAGGTCGCCAATTAAAGAGTCCTGCGATGGGATCACCGACGCCACATTTCCAGAGCCCCCGCCCCCACCTCCTCCACCTCCCCCTGACTCCCTTTCCTCTCCTCCCCTTGAATTCTCTCCCCTAATTTAAATTATAATTATTAATTAACTAACAATTTTTTTTTAATAATTAAAAATTAAAACTATGGACAAACCTTGCAGGCAAAACCTTCCTCAATCCTGACCTCCCCTCCACAAAAGCACTAGGCGGCTTATGATAAACACTCGCCAAACTGGCAATATGACAAATCAGCTCATCCAACAACGTCGGCTCCAACAAATCCGTCTCCTCCGAAATTAACGGCTTCTCTGCCAAAACCACTTCCTTTGCCGCCGCCGGATCCGTACTCAATAATCTCCAATAAATGAATCCTCTATCCCTCAAATCTGGATTATCTGAATCCTGGGTGGCCAGACTCAACACCTGTTGTACCAACTCCTGAGTATCTGCAGGTCTCTTCAAAAACAGCTTAACAATTGCCGTTAACAGTTGCAACTGAACTTGGCTATTTTCATCGGCAAATCCCTCCAAGAAACTTTCGAGCAGCTCATCAGCGTTATCAATCCTCTCTGCGTATTCCCCAATAATCCATATCATTGAAGCCCTCGCTTCCGGTTCGTCGAGGGTATCCAGATTTTCACACAAAGTGCTAATTATGCTCTCATATTTGTTGGGATACTTTCTGAAGATATCCTTGATAACCACAATGGCTTCTTGGACAACGTAGTTAACCTTCGTTTGGATTAAATCAAGTAAAGTGGCGACGCAACGCTCCGCGGATTGCTCCACTTTAATGGCGCATCGACCAATGGCTCGAACTGCTTTTCGAACAAAGTCGACATCCACTTCTGTGGCGTACTCCTTGAGTTCGGAAAGCACTTGGGCGATATTCGCTTGGCTTGCTAGGCGGATCATGATGTCTAGCTTTTCGAGCTTTACGTAAATGGGGTCGTTGTACTTTACGAAGAAGACCTTCATTTCGTGTTTGAGGATGTCGGGGCGCTTTTGAACGATCAAGTTGATGTTGCGAAGGGCGACGTATTGGACTTCCGGTTCGGAGGAGAGGAGGGTGACCAGCGGAGGGGCTAGCTTCCGGGTGAGAACGGAGACGAACTCTTGGTCGGTGATGATTTCCATGTATTTCATGAGGACCTTCACGGCTGATAAGACTACAGCGGCGTTGGCGTGGGCGAGGCGGGGTGTGATTCGCTCACAAATGCTGCAATAAAATAATTAGTTAGTTACTTTAGTTAAAATTAATTATAAAGATAGTTAAGGTTTATTTATTTAAAAGGTTAAATGTTTACCTTTGTGCCTCCCTTTCATCTTTCGGGTTGTAATTTGAGAGACTATCCAAAATAAAAATTTGACCCCATTCCGTGCACTCGTTTAAAGCTGTGAGTAGTTTGTTAATTGTGGCGGCATTCATTTCGACCAGGGGGACCCCAGCGGGGGCACTGTCGTTTATTTCGGATAGTGCAGCGACAGCATTCGCAACAACCTATTTAATTAAATGAAGATGTTTATTATTATTTTTAAATTCTATTTTGCTTTTTAAAAAGTTAATTGTAGTTTTCTTTTTTTTTAATTGTGGTTGGTAATTAATTGTTTACCATGGGATTGGAGTCACTCAGCAAATCTTTTAATTGATCCAGAAATCCCTGATCCTCAACAAGTTGGGCGTTGATATCGTAAAGCTTGGCGACGCAAACTGCTGCCGTTTTCCGAACATATGGATCCTCATCCTTTAGACATTTCCTTAACGGCTCGCACAGATATTCGGTTATCTTATCAACTCGGATACAACCCATTGTTCTCACTGCTAGTGCTCTTATCAGAGGATTTGGATCTTCACAGTCCTATATTCCAATTTAAAAAAATATAAATACAATTAACTATTTTATTCCCACAGTGATATTTTTTTTAAATAAAAATCAGCTGATTGCTTATCTTAATTGTTTATTTACCTTAACAAAAGTATTAACCGCCATAATGGCCATATCCGGTTGACTCTTGGCATAGTTCATAAGGTAGAGATAGACCAACTTTTTCAACTCCAGGTTATCCGTTTGCATACAGTTGACAACGTCAGGGAACAGGGCGCTCACATCTTTTCCAACGGTCATTGAAGCAATCACCTTTTTAACGGCTTCCCTCTTCTTCTCCTTCTTGTCACTGTTCAGCTCCGACTTGAGCTCGAAAATCTCCCCCTTTTTGGTCGTCGTGAAATACTTGGCGTCCGTCATTTTTTTAACTCCTCACTTTTAACTCAACTTGTATTTAAATATTTAAAAATTACTACACGTTTTTTTAATGGGCGTCCCCAATTATAATTAAATATAAAGGTGCAAGTCTGTTAACTTAATTGTATGATGATCGTCGTAAATTATATTTAACTGCTTTATACGCCCACTCAACAGTTTTATCTTTTTACACTCCTCAGCTGTCATGAAAAATGAATATTTGGATAATTAACTACTTGTTCAGTTAATTAATCAGGTGTTAAATGAATATTTAATTTAAAGGATGATGAGTAATAATTATGTGGAGTTTAATGACAGGATAAGTTAATTTTTATTGTCAAAAAAAAGGAACAGCCCCCAACCAACTTTGAAGAGAGAGATGAACAATAGAAGATGAGATGATGTGTGTATTTTGTTTACATGGTGGTGTATGTTCACCATGTATTTTTTTTGTGCATTTAAGTTTACATTGGCAGGTGTATCTCCAATGGATGACTGTGTATTTTTGGTTGGATGAGAAATATAATATTTTTTTTAATAAAAAAAATATACGCCCGATGAGATAGACAGCCGACTTTAGTGACTTTGTGAAGAAGCCGTACTAAGAAAAGAACACGTGTTTATTTTTTTGTTGAAAAGCTTAAGTTTTAATTAGAGGAGGAAAGGAGACTGATTATGATAATTAATTGTGATTAAGTTGTGGAAAATTAGTTAGAAGGATGAAGTCAGCTGATAAGGTGTCACTGTCGGCGAGTAGTAGTGACAGTGACGATGACGAGGAGAAGATAAGGCTGGCTCAAGCTCTGGATCCGGATTTTATTAAAAATGTTCGAAAAACGAGTGGTCAGCTGGGGAATAGTAATGGATTTACTAAAGGTATACATATATTTAAGTTAATTAACTAAATATAGTAAACAAAAAAATTATCAGCTGTTAAATTAGATGGTGGATTGGATATATTTTTTAATTTTGTTTTATTTAATTGTGGTTTGGTTTATTTATGGTTTTTTAAAGGTGGTGGTGGTGGTGACAGTGAAGGACCCCCAGTCAGTAAGCGGTCCAAACTGTTTGATCCAAGTGCAAATGATACCGAGTTCGTGAAGCCGTACTCCTTGGATGTCACTCCAGAAGGTCAGCGATTTATTGCAAAGCAGTTGGCCAAGTCACTGGAAAAGTAAGCTACTTAAATATTCTCTTAATTACTAATTAAACTTACTTAATTTTAATTGCCTTTAAAACATAATAATTAATATGTTTTATCCATTTAATTGTATTTTAAGGAGCATCAAAGAAAAGCCGCTTTTAACCCCATCCTCATCATCCACCGCCTCCAATGATAAGGATGCCGACTCCGGAATCAAGCTCTTCGCCAGTTCCTCCACTTGCCTCACCCTCCGTGACCTGTTACCCTCTCAACCCCCCAAACGTCAACGCTTATCAACCAAAAAGAAGAAGAAGAAGAAGCATAAGAAAAAATCATCCAGTAAATCTTCATCGTCCTCCTCGGATTCGTCATCCAGCGACAGCGAAGAGAAGTTAAGATCCGTTGCCGTCTCCTCCGACTGGGTGCTTCAACAAAAGTGATTATCTAATCTACCAACAATTAACTAATTTACCAGTTTACCAGTTTTGTATACTCTCAATTAAAAATAAATAAATGTCAATTTAAAATCTACCACAAAAAATTCCTAACAATTAAAAAAATATAATTATTTTTCATCATATATCTTCATCCAACTTTTGTGACGATGATCATGGAGAAGGCGGCGATTTTTTAAAGTTTGAACATTTTTCTAAGTACGCAGCAGCCTAAAATACATGATAGACTGGCATATTAAATAGCATTGAGTGTATTTGTAAAAAAAAGGGTTAAAACTTGATCTTCTCCACATACCAATACAACAGTACAGTACACGACCACCGCAAAAATGATGTGCTTTCTCTCTAATGTATTTACTGGCCAACAAAAAACAACTTATCTGACTCTATATATATTTTGTGTATATATTTTAGAAGCATAGCTTATCCTTTATATATTTTTTAGAGGGAGAATATACCTTATTTTCTGTTATGGGCAATTGTGCCGGAGAACTCCTCTTAATGTATTTTTCAGCTTTGATGGAAAAAAATAAGGTTTGGCCATATAGACAGACCTTTGAAAAAAGAAGAATCTTTATAATTGACAATGACACAAGAAAGATAATAAAAGTTGAAAAAAAATTTAGAGCAGAAAATTTTGAGTTGTACATTTTTTTGATATTTTTTTTTGAAATAGTTTAAGAAGGGCAGTAGTGAGTAGATAGACAAGAAGATAAATAGGTTGTTAGTGTGGTGGAATTTTTTTTTTTGCAATATTTAAAAAAAAATGTAAGTATGATGGGGATAGAGAGGTGGTTTTTTTGTGTAGCTGTGTATTGGTGATGATGACGGTGAATGGAACTTATTTTTTTGGGGGGATTGGAAAAGGAGAGCTAAATAAATAAGAAAAGTTTTTGTACATAAAAAAATAATATAATGAGTGTGTGTGTGTGATAAGTGTAGTGTTAAGTTTGATTTGAAATTTGTGGGTGGCTTTGTCTTTAAGTAAAGCGTGTGGAGGAGGAGGAGTGGAGAGTTTAATGTGGAGTTGGAGAGAAAAACCGGCTTTGAAAGATAAACTTGTGAAGAAGGTAAATTTTTGGGAAAGATTTAAGATTTTATAGTTTTTATTTTGGATTTTTAATGGATAATTAATTAATGGTGATTTTTGTTTTGTTTTGTTTTGTTTATAGGGTTGATTAAGTATAATGGGAAGTTCGAGGGTGAAGATCTTGGCTAATAGAAGATACTGGACAATTAATTGCCAATTATGTTTCAAAAGTAAACTATGCAATTTTGAATGATGAGCAGAGAGAGAAAAAGAGAGTCAAGTGTATATTTCCTCTTCACCTCTTCTTTTCTTTTTAGTTTAAATGTAGTAAAGGGGTAATAATTATAATTAGCTAATAGAGAAAAATAAGGGATACAAATATTAAGCAGTTAAATAGGTGTACAATAATCAATGTACCCACAAAACAAAGTTGTTGGTGATAAAGTGGTGATCCCATCGAAGAAGACGACGACGACAGAAAGATCGACACAGACGAAACTCGCGAGAAAATGGATGGCAAGAAAAATTCACAAAGGTAACTAAATATATTTAATTATAATAACTAGTTTAAATAAATATACAGTTTTTTAGGCAGTTTAATTAATGTAATGGTTAATTATTTTGTTTTTTTTAGACAAAAGCGGCAGTCAAAAACGCTGGAAGACAATGTGTGGGACTGCAGCGTGTGCACGTTTCGAAATACCGCGGAGGCGTTCAAGTGTGCCATGTGCGACGTTCGAAAAGGGACGTCCACACGGAAGCCGAGATTAAATCCACAATTAGTCGCCCAACAAGTCGCCCAACAGCTGACCACCTCCGCTCCCCCAAAACCCACAAGGAGTGCGGATGGAAGTGGAGGAACTCCGGCAGAGGCAGCGTCGGCAGTGGCCGCGGCGGCGGCGGCGCCGCCGCCTCCCCGGAGTACAACAGCGGAGCCTCCGCCGGCGAGGAGTAAGGAGCGGGATCGGGATCATCGGAGTGGCAGCAAATCCCAGAATAATTCAACGGGTACTCCGGAAGATAACGGGACGAGTAGTAAACCGAAAAAGAAGAAAATTCGAAATATGTAAGATTTGAATTTTAATTAAAAATTAACTATTTTAAATTAATTAACTAATTAATTATTTATTTATTTTTTAGCCGGCCCAGACTGAAAAACATCGACCGTAGTCAAGTTCACTGTCAACCAGTCACTGTCAACAATGTGACAGTGGTAATCACCGAGTTTCTTCCGAAATGTGTGGCGGCGCTAGGCGCCGCCGCCGCCGCGGCGGCGCACACCCATCAAGGCTCATCCCAAAATTCGACTGTTTTACCAGCCGACCTTCCTAGCTCGAGTAGCAACGTTAGTAATCACTCGGCGTCAGGTGGTGTTAGTGTCAATGGCGAGGTTGCTCCCACACCAACTCAAAGTTCATAAAATTAAATAATTATCTTCACAATTTTATTTAACAATTTAAAAAAAATATTTCAACCTATTTAAGTATTATTAATTAATACAATTGATATATATATATCCATCACACAATATACGTATTTATAAAAAAATGCTAAGTATAATTTACTAATTATATTTTTTGTTGCTAATTTTAGCTAATTAATTTTTTTTAGTCTTCATATTCAGGGATCAAGGCATTTTTTAATGATAATTAATTTTAGTTAGTTTAGTAAAAAAAGAAGCCATTCAGAGTCTTTATTGAGTTTATTAATTATACTTATTGCAGTCTAAATATATATAGATAAATATGTAATTATTATAATTACACAGTCGTGAAAACCAAGAGCACCATTTAAAGCACCATTTAAATATTTAAATATCAATTTAATTACCTCCACAATTTTTTTATTTAATAGTTAACTAAAAATGGAGTGATATGATACATGATATGATATATAAAAAACGATGATATTTACAAACTTGTTATAATTAATTATTATAATTGTTGGGAGATGTGGTTAAGTTTGCATTTTTTTTGCTAATATTGCAAAAAAATATATAAATAAGCATAATAAAAAAACTGACTGAAAAAAAAACTGAAACTACTTTACCAACTTAAATTATTTAAGTAATTTATATGAAAAAATAAATACAAGCATAAAATAAAAAATAATAGTTAATTATACTATTTAAATATTATAATTGTTCGTAACAGTTAAAACTCAAACTGAAAAAGAAAGAAAATGTGCTGCTAGAAAAGTTTTACTAAAAAAAATATCAAAATAATTAATTAAATAAATTGTACATTTTTTTTATTTCAAGTACAATTTTTTTTATGCATAAAATATTTTTTTTGGTTAACAGTTAAAAAAGTTAATTATTAATTAATTATTGATTAAAAGTTAAAAAAAACTAAACATCTTGTCAACATTTTTATTCAGGAAGCATCATTTAGTGAAAAAAATATACGTATTTAAAAAATATTAATTAATTAATTAAAAAACTACATCAATTCCTTATTAATTTAATTTTTAATTTTAAGTAATTTATAAAACAAAATATGCATTTTGGAATACAATTTATGTTATAATTATTCATAATAAAAAATTATAGTGCTATTTATTAAAAAGCAAGTTAGTTAGAAAAAAAAGAAGAGAGAACTTTCATCAAAAAAATAACTATAATAATTTATAATAATTAACACATTTAAATTAAAAAAATAACTGACTTATGAGAGAGAAAATAATTCACCTTTAAAAATAAATATTTAAATGGATGAAAAACGAAATGGGAAGGGAAAAAAATGAATAAATGAAATACTTGCAACGAATTAAATTGCATTATTAAAAATATTTAAAGAAAAAAAAATTATTAAAAAGATTTTTTTATTTTAAAATTTATTTTTCATAAAAAATAAAGCATACCTACTAGTTGGACCCACTGCAGCAGTGGTTTTTTTTCTGCTATATTTTTTTATACCGTATTCCGTATACATACCTATTGGATAACCTTGAAAGAGTCATTGGGAGTGTGAAAGTGGAGTTTTTTGAAGGAAAAAAAGCCAAAGCAAACGAAACCACATCCAAAGTACAAAGCTATGTTGGTAAATGGGGAAAAAAGGGAAAGAAGAGCATTTTGGGTTGGTTGTAAGATAAGCAGAGTTTCTAGAGTTTTTTTTCTTTCTCCAAAGTCAAGTGAGTTGAGTTTGAGAAATTGGAGAGAAGAATCTTTTTCTCTCTTTCTTAACCAGATAGATATACTCTTCAACCAAGAATAAAGACAGATTTTTTTTTTTTGGAAGGAATTCTCTGTGGAATGCTAAAATGAGTGCTTCACTTTACATATAAATTGCTCAATTTTTTTTCCTCTTCTTTTGAAAAAAAAATAATATGCAGAAAAAAAGAGTGCAATAATAGCAGTGTAAAAAAATAATAAATATGTAAGGGTGTAATTAGGTAGCGCTTAAAAATTTTAATTAATTTAATTTTTAAAAAAATTACATTTAAAATTAAATGATATTTTTAAAAAAATTAAAAATGGCGCTTAAATTTCACTTATTTTATTTATTTTAATTTTAATTTTAAAATAACCAGCAAATTTAATTGGAATATTTACAAATAAATGCATGAAAAAATGTGATCTCTTCAAAATAAAATGCATTTAAATTTATTGTTGTACATTTTTTATTATTTCCATTTTCTCCCTTTTTATCATACCAACCAGACACGCAAAAAAAACCAGAGCTAGACAGCTTTATGTACATACAAAAAATACTACGCTATATTTTTATTACTCTAAATTTGTGTGAAAAAGTCCGCACCGCATTCTCCATCCGCATATATATATTTATTCAAGATGAAAAAAAATCGTAAGAAAAAAAAAGTATTAAAAAAGGTCACATGTTAAACTAAACAACCTTTAAAAAATATTTACCCCTTTCAAAAAAAAATCTTCCATTTAAATTTTCTTAAAATGCTCAATGAAATATTATTTTTTATAAATCTCAGCTTTCAAGCTGTCCGCAAGTCAAAAAGATTTTTTTAGGTGATCTTCCCAGGAAAAAAAGTGTATCAAGCAGAGAATTTGAAGAATAAAAAAAGTAAACTAGTTTCATGGGATTTTTTACTCGGTGGCCTTGCTGCCTTACATATATTATTTCCCCTTTCTTCGCTATAGCAACCTAACCATATGAATAAAAAGAAATGAATGGTTTTATTTTTTTTGTAGTATTTTTCTCCCCCAACAAGAAAAACTAGAGCATGTGTGTCTCTACAATTTTCTAAAGCATGTGTGTTTTCTTCAACATACCATACCAATTTACTGCAGTTTTTTTTCCTACCTACATTTTTTATATAATAGCTTTATATACAATACACTAAAGAAAGAGAAAAAGTGTTTGAGTTTGCGCACTTGGTTTATAAAGAAGGAAAAGTGGTGAAAGTGTGGAAAAGGAAGAGAAAGAAGAGAAAAGTGTTGTGTTCGTCCGACCGCTCCCCGAATTTGTCAATAAACTTGCTATACTCTCTCTCT
>JAQFZH010003145.1:0-14500 GCA_034695485.1 Entomobrya nivalis | reverse complement strand
TGCTTAAAAATTATTAAATTTGTTAAATGTTCTTTCTTCAAATAAGACATAAAATGGAGTAAAACTGTGGTAAAAAAAGTTCCCGATTTAAATAATTATTGACGATTTTTCTAACAGAAAACATTTCTCATGTTGTGTAAATGTGCATTTTTGTCAATATTTGCTTGTAGTAACTTTTCCCACAAGTTTCAATGGATTATAACTCGGTGATAAGATGAAGATTTTATTATAGCTCAAGAATTAAATGATGATTATAAAAAGAAAGACAAGGTCATTTGAGATGCCTATATATATTTAAGATGCTACAATAGGATCTGATAAATTTGCATGTTTAACAGATGCTTTGTGATGTGATCCACCTTTTGTTAGCACCAAGAAACAACGGAGGGAAATTAATGGGATTCCTTTTTATAGCCGATTTTAATGTAGGAACTAGATTTTTCCTGTTTTAAATTTTAAAATCCTTTAACTGGAAAAAGATATATTTTTTCCAAATCCAAACTTGTGATATTATTATATCCGTGGTCTGGAACTTATATAGGAAATAGAATATTACACAAAAAGTAATTAGGACGACAGAATAAGACAAGTTTAAAAAATGTTTTCTATTACTTTAATCCAATTTGATTGTTTTAACATGTAATAATTTAAAATATTTTTATAACAAAAGAAAAAAAAACAAGCTGTTGTTAATTTCTTATTTCGTCTCTTATGTTAGGTCCAAATGTGAAATTAAATCGCGTATTTATTTTCTTGTTTTTTGGTAATGTTAAATAGTTTTTTAAAACGAGCTCGTGCATAACATATTTTTTTACAAATATGAGGTTATTGCTGCTACAAAGCGAAAAAAATCTACAACCTTTTGCGTAAGGTGTAGTAGGAAGTATGTGTTTATTCCTGGGTTACCAAAAACACCTGCAAATCGTCCTTAAGAGTATTACACAAACATCTTACTAAAATACTTTACCGTGCTATGCCAATCCAAACTAATGTTTCCATCTTAATGCTTTCGACATTAAAGATTAGTTAATGTCAAGCGTAAATTTTCATCAAATTCAGTTCTCATCATTGTCCGAATTTTTCCTATTAATCTGAGCCACGCTTTATTGGTGGATTACATCATATTTTGAGTGGCATTTCTCAGATTTTCTATACTGATATCAAATTCTTAAAGTTTTAGAGTTAGATTTAAATTTAGAATAATTTGCATTCAAAAGGTTAAAATCAGAATACCTTTACTAGACCCGAATGAAATACCACATAAATTTAATAAATTACATAGTCCTAAAATTCTTTACAACTCAGCTTAACAAAATTCTTATTTATCAGCAAATCAGCAATTTCATTGGTATCTGTTGTATCAAGTTTATACTTAGCAGCATAATATCATAAAAGAGTCCAAAATATAGTAACCAACGCGCTAGGGTTTACCAATAAAGCATTATAGACGGACTGATCTATTTCTGTTCTGGTCTGAAATACAAGGGCTAAAGTTCATATTTATTTTCGGCAATTTTTGTATATCATTTAATTGTTACAATTGACTTATTATGATTATTATTTGCACGGTTTTTTTCTTTGGGCATAACTTCTGAAAAGAACGTAATTTAAAACCTACAACCAAACGTTTAGTAGTATTTTGGTTCAACAAATATTTTCCCGGTCTTAGAAAATATTTTGAATAATATTAAAGTTTATATTGTTGCTGTAAAGTAGCATTTTGGACTATAACTAAGCTGAGAAGCTGGAATTCAAAATCAAACTTAAATATTGGTTATTAGAAGACATTTACCTTGTTGATCAAATTTAATTTAATTTTAAACTACTTCCAATGATATTGCTTATATATCATATTGGCTTTTCCCAATATGTCAAATATTAATTTGATTTAGAATGTTTGTAAGTGTTTAAAAATCATTTATCGATATCATTTTTAATTTTGAACCTTTAATTGTTTTTGAAAAGTTTTGTCACAATTTGGCAACATGTTTTTTTCGGCATAATGGAAATAATTGTATTTAGAAAAAAAATTAGGTATTTTTTGGATTTTTTTCTCAGGTTATTTAAATTTATCGTTTAACATTAGAAATATGTTTACATAAAGGTATTATTACCAAGACAAAAAATAATGGAATAAAAAAAACAATGTCCAGTGTGAGTAGTCGTGCTATATAATATGTACCACAAGTAAAGTGCAAACCCTACCAGATAAAGCCTAATAAAAATATGACAAATACTTACTCTTAATTATTCTATGGTGCCATTGCGTGTGCTACTCTACTACATTGATTATCAAATATAAATTATTTACCACCCTACTATGTGTGCACATGCTGGCACTTAAAGAACCCAAAATTGGTGTTTCAGGGACATTTAGAAACATAACAATAACGTTACTGTATTGTTGATTATATCGTCACATATTTGAAGTCCAGCTTTAGCCGATAAAAGTCCATAGGTGCCTGCCATCGTACCAAGTTTTGGACAACTGCGAAGAATCCAACGCTCCTGCTTTTTATTGCAATACCTTTTCCAACCATGCAAATATTTACTCGTATTTTTACTAAATTTGTCAGCGTAGCTCGTCAATAAAATAACTAATATAAAAATGTGTACCGATATAACAGGAAAAATTAGATATATTATTGATGGTATCCTACCTCTCATTGTTAATGATGCATTAGTGCACACAGACGCACATGCTACACCAACATAAATCAAAACAATTGAAATGGAAGCAATGACTTGATTTGCAAGTGTGGTTAAAATCTGAAGCTTTCTGTACTTTCGATAAAACTTCAGACGTTTTTCTTGCGAAATGAAATCTTTTAAGTTTATTGACTTCACTAGTTCACTTGCGTAAATTCTTCCCATCTCCAAAACAGAAATACCTATCTGCAGGCCTGACAATAAGTACCAAAGTATGTATCCCCATACTATTCCAAGATGTATCGAACTAGCAGTTTTTATCAATGCGCTGTTTCCAAAGCACAGTTGTAAGGGGAGAATTGAACACAAAAATGGAGCAAGAAACATGGAAAATGATGCAAACGGAAGTACAGCCAACATGCAATAAAAAGACAACTCTTCAAAAGTATGCGTTCCAATTTTAAAATTTAGGAATCCACTTTGAATTAAAGAAAACCCTACGGATGTATCAAAAAGTAGTATCTGGCAAACTTGTGTTACTAAGTATTGAATGGCTATATTAATTTTCGTGATAAGTATTACTGTCGAAGCAATGATTAAATTTAGACAAGAAAATATTGCGTAAACTACAACCAGGTCTAAGTGAGTTTTTAAAAGGTCCCTATCGTTTAGCATATACCACAAGTAGGCTACTTCGAAACTTAAGTAGAAAAAGAATATTGTGAAAATTATTCTGCGAAATATTCTATGATCAATATTGTTGTAAAGCAAGTTTGGCGTCAATTTATATGACAACTTGTCCGCAAAGTATGGCAACGGGATATATTTCTGCACTGCAGCGTGAGTGTCAAACATGGCTTTTGTAAACGACATGGTGGTAACTCTATCGTTTTTGAAAATTTTCACTAAGAAATCACTTGTGGAATTTAACATATGTAGACTCGAGTTTTTTTGAATGAATGGTCTTTATGAGAACTGGTTTTATTCAAACGGAAGGCTTACTTGAATTGTGAAAGTCCAACTTTCTATTCCAATATCGGGGAGTTACTGCAGCTACTTTTTTAGAAAACTTGTTTTCGACATAAATTGATTTTTTAAAAATAAATATCAAATGTAAGATCTAGTTTCCTTATTATAGAAATAGAATTTAACATTAGTACGAATCAATCTTGAATTCAATTTACTTTTCCCAATTTAATTAATTTTTTTAATTCGCAGATGTGAGATTTGCATGTTGTTTTAATATAAAATAGATCAGATTCCTATTACGGGATAAAGTTATGTATTTTGTTTTTGAAACAAAACATGTAACTCGACGTCGAAGCGAAATTCCAATTTTTTTCGAAAATACTTGCTTTGTTTCCTATACTTTTATACTATTTGAAGACGCTGGAATATACCAATAGCAGAAACACTTTGTGTTTCAACACCGACTTAAAGCGCGATCTAATTAAATATTAGGAATGTTTGATTGCCATTTTGATGTATTAAAGATTAATTTTAGGATCAGTTTTTTTTAGCAAACTTATTCTTATTCAAATTACTCACATACGATAAATCAGCAACCGTCACGTATCCAATACAATTATCATATTAGCCACAATACAAACTAATTTCGCAAAGCTTAGTTCTTTCCTGCAATAGTACGAACACTTTTGAATTAAATTCGTAGTTGCACCATAAATAATGTCAAGATGAAATAAATGTTCGACGATGCACGTTTTTATCAATTTAAACTTTAAGTTACAATTCTTAATACAATTTTTGTGGCAAGGCGGCCATAATGTTTCCAAACAATGGCCTATAACGTTGTTTTTTCTGAAATATTTTTTTAAAAGTTACATCAAGGTTGGGGCTTTCCTATTCTTGCTCTCCAAAATACTTAATGATTTTTTTTTACTAAATATGCATGGCAAATTATATCCAAGTCAAACGTGTCTTAACAATTTCGATTTTTAAGCTAAACTGGAATCCTACATTCGTATTCAGATTAAATTCAGTTAAGTCCAAGTAAAATTGCTAACCTTTTTCCAAAAACATGATAAAGTTATATAATAAAGATTCTATTTATTAAACTATGTCCTCTAACATCGTTCAATCTCAAGAAAATGATATAGTTATATAACAGCTAAATTGAATTTCGGGAATGACAGCTGCCATGTGAAAAATGGAAATAAGGCATTTATGTGTTTTTAACTTAGAGAAGTATTAATTAATTTTGATGCTAGAAATACTGACGTATATGCAACAGTAGGAGAGTTGTCCTAGTAAAAATGAACATGCGAAAAGTTTCGTATGGAATTATACCTAAGATACAATAAAATGCTGTCTCTTCAAATGTAAGGATAAACCGTTAAATTTGAAAGAATATTGGATAGATTGGACTAAATATTGGCAATATTGGTAAGAATAATCATTTTGCAAATTTTACAAATGCTATTTCATTAAACCTTTCATGTAGCGTAAAAGGCAATATAAGTAAATGTTTATACCTTTGAACGAGAAATCCGCACTATCCTAAAATGTTTCCGGAAATATTTACATAAATACAATTTAAACTATAATGCTAATTAACAAAATGTAATTGTAATTAAAGATAATAAGTACTATTTATTATTAAATTTAAATTTAATTTGGTCAACAAGGAATTCATAAAAACGCTTACATTATGAATTCTTGACTAAAAACAACAAGCTTTCAGTACGGAATTGCTACGTTATATTAGGTATTAAAATTTAATTCGTTACTGCTGGTTGAATTTTATTCTAAAAAGCTTCTAAACTAAAGACCAATTACTGATCGCTAATGTTGTAGAGCTAACAGTTACAGTAAACCAACAAGTACGCGTCAAATTGAACTTAATTAATTCAAATAAATAACATGGTATGATAAAAATTTGAAAGCAAAACTTGCCATTCTAGCCTAACTATGTAAGCTATATATTTAGCGTTAAGAATAAACTTATATTATTTATGATTTAGTTTTAACATTTTTTAAAAATAAATGAAACCGATATCGAATGGTAATAAGGACATTTCACGAATGCATTCATTTAATTTAATCGTATATGATTTTAAGTACAACAATTGTTCGACACTTAAGCAACTATACTATAATATATTATGATTTTTATTTAAGCTAGAAACACAATAACAACGATACAGTATTGTTTATTATTTCGTTAGAAATTTGCAACCCAGTTTTAGATGTTACAATTCCATAAGAGCCTGCCTGCACGCCGAAATACGGACAACTTCGAAGTACCCGTCGCTCTTGCTTTCTGACACAATATGTTTTCCAAAATTGCAAAAAACTGAGAATATTATTGCTCAAAACATCAGCATATTTGGGCAACAAAATAACAAGAGCAAAAATATGTAGCGATATAATAGGAAAAATTAGATATATTAAAATTGGAACTTTATCCCATATTGTTAATGTTGCAAACAAGCATACAGAAGCACATGCCACACCACCATAAATGAAAACTAGTGCGATGTAAATGACTTCTTGATTGAATATACTGACTAAAATCCGTAGTTTCCTGTACTTTCTACAATGCTCCAAAAATTTATTTGGTGAACTGCGTTTTAAGTTATCAGGTTTCACAATAAGTTCACTTGTGTAAATTTGTATCAACTCGAATATTGAAATACATATCTAAACGCATGATAATAAATACCAAATGATGTATCCCCATAGTATTCCTAGATGTAACGAATTAATTGTTCTTACCACCAAGCTATTTCCCAAGCACATTTGTAATGGCATGAAAGGACAGACAAATGGGGCTACAAACATGCACAACGACGTAAAAGGAATTACAACCACCATACTATAAAACGATATTTCTTCAAGTGTATATTTCCCAAATTTGTATCCAAGCATACCCTTTTGAATTGAAGAACATCCCATTGACGTATCAAAATGTACCAGTTTGCTAAATTGTGTAACAATGTGTTGGAGATTAGTACTCTTTGTAGTGATTAGTATTAGAGCAGAAGCAATATTTATGCTTAGGCAAGACCCCATGGAGTAAACCATAAGCCGAACTAAATTATATTTAGAACTGGAACCGGGCGGGGCGGCGTGGAGGAGTTGGTTAGCGCACTCTACTAAACCAAGTGAATCCCTGGATTCGATTCCTGGCAGCGGCACGGGTTTTTTCTCACCTCAACATCCGAGTTTTTCCCTGTGTCTCTAGTGGAGCCCGTCGCGGATTTCGATCCATAATTAAGATATTCAATTATAAAATTATAATTAATTGTGAAAGATTGTTGTACACGTTAGGCTAGCAGCCGGTTGGCGCTATTAAAGGTCTTGTGGCAATCCGAGTAAGAAATTGTAATAGGAAAATTGACGATGACGAGTACTTAGATTGTTCCTTGTGTTCAGTTCTCACTCAAAATGTTGAATAAAGCGTTCCAATATTCTCTTTTGTTTCCGTCGATTTCCTTCTGTTCTCGTCGACTTCCTTCTGTTCTCTCCGATTTCTAGCATTTACCGTATTATTCCCTTCTGTCCCTTCTTCTGTTATTCTGAATCTTATCTGACTTCAAATTTACATTCTACGTATCAAGTTACCTTGACAGATCGTTTTTCAGCTTTTAGTTGTTTAATTTGCACGAATTTTGGGATACCTTGAGGTCAAGGGTCAACCTTAATATGCCAATCGCAATGATGGTACCAAGGGACCTCATTGCAAAAAACAGAACTCCAAAAATTCTTCATCCTTGACAGTTACAGCATAAGGGTCCATGACCTTGACTTCAATCGATGCTCGCTTACACCCTATATAATAGAGATAAGGAATGAATATAGATTGGTCACCGTCGCTTGTTACTATTGAGATAAAGTAACTACAATTTGATTAACATGGGAAAATTTTCGTTTTTTGAAAAAAATGACGCCGTGACCGCTCTAACTATTCCCATCTCTCTTCCCTATATATATATAGGGTGTCATTGGACCTCATTGCAAGAAATAAAATAAACTCCGTAAACCTTTTAAATAGAATTCTTGAAATAACAAAATGTTTACCTATTAATTTTAAATGTTTGGGATCGATTACGTCATGTTTAGGATAGATTACGTAATGTTTGGGATCGATTACGTAATGTTTAAGATCGATTACGTAATATTTGGGATCGATTACGTAATGTTTGGGATCAATTACGTAATGTTTGGGATCGATTACGTAATGTTTGGGATCAATTACGTAATGTTTGGGATCGATTACGTAAAGTTTGGGATCAATTACGTAATGTTTGGGATCAATTACGTAATGCTTGGGGTCGATTACATAATGGTTGGGGTTGACTGCGTAATGTTTCGGGTCATGCTTGGGGTCAGTTGAGGTCATTTGGGGTCAGTTGAGGTCATTTGGGGTCATGTTTGGGGTCAGTTGGGTCAAATTACGACATGTTTGCGGGCAAGTGTATCGATTGGTACAATAAAAAATACCATTTAAAAAGCTTGGGACCGTTAATCGGCCGTTACTCTGGTAAAGGTCGACCGATTTGGCTGGTTAACGAACTTGACCGAGCTATGTTCAATAGTATTTAATTAGTGAAAACAGAATTCAAAAATTCCTATAAATAAAAAAGTTAGAGTGTACGGACGGACACACGGAACCAACATACACTATACGTACATTGCATTTTCAATAGGATTTCGAGAATCCTAATAATAATTCCTAGGCAAAGATATATTTGGGCGACACAGTTTGCATTACGTCATAATAACATGCACACTGCAATGTAATTCTGGAACGGACGGGTAAACATATTCATACGTACACTCACATCCTATTTTGATAAAGGAGCTCGAGCATGTAAACAGCTCGTCATCTAAAGCTCAACCTACCATGCATTTCAAATACAATTTTGGAAAAAAGTGCACTTTTTCAGTTATTATTTAAAATATGAAGAAACCACAATTTGAGGTCAAAATGTATCATTGCATCCCCACAATCGCATGTAGATTCATTTAAAAAATATTTGAACACTTAAAAATACTTAGTTTTTGCTGAAAAGGGATCCAACGGAAGCCAAGATTTGAACCCCAGCTTGCTAATTTGCATATTGCAACTTTATAGAATAAGAAGATGTGTCAAAATGAAAGATTAATTTTAGAAAAAAATATGAATATCTTGGTAAAATGGCATCTCAGTTGATATGATCCTCTTATGTCTGTATTGAAACGTAGCATAATAAAAAAACTGCAATAAAAATAAGGTTAGCATGCACTGCACGTCACACGTTGAGCAACGACAGTGAATTGAAGTGTGTAGGGCAAATTTTTATAGAAAAATTCCAGCGGTTCCTCATGTCATACTGCAAACTGCTTTAGCTTATCATACTGAATAGAAAGTTTGCAGGTTGTTCGTTATAAAATATGCTTTAAATATATTTTTTATGTAAACGGAGCATTAAGCCATTTTAATTTCTGAAGTCTCGTCAGAAAAAAAGAAAAATTCGTCTGTTTGCTTCTTCGTTAAAAAACTATTATGCTTGTTGACTTGAGTTTTACCAAAATAAATGACATAAGTACAGCAGACTTTAGTTGAAATTTCATGATTTTTACAAACTAGTTAAAACAATGCAGTTTGTTGTTGAATATTACTGGTGGTGACCTTCGTGTCATGGTTAGGATTAGAACTGCAATCATGATCATTATCATAAGTATTGTCGTAAGCACACGACACTACCAAGCCCCGGCGAGTCTTATATGATTACAGTTTACAGTAGTACAACTGCTTTTCTCTCCCATTTCTAACTTTACTTCTTTGCTTTCAATATTTATTCCTGCCAAAAATTTATTAATTACATTACATTTACATTTACACTACATGTTTAACAATCCAGTGCAATAAAAAATATTTCACCTTAAATGAAATAGTTAAGTAAACTTGTCCCACAAATGTTTCATTTTTAGATCTTCATCTTTCTTAAGTTTAACACTTTAATAATTTGGGAACTTGTTAATTAAATTATCTAATGTTTTCAAGAGCAAGTTACTCCAGCTTTACTTTCCATGAACGAAAAAATACGAACAGAATATTGGCACTTTCCTCACCATCTCCGCAAAGCGTTACAGCGTTTCGTTATCGTCAACATAGATCATCATGTCATATTGCATATGTTTCTCTGGATGCTCAAATATCTTACCCTTTCATGAATCGTATTTACATTACATACCAGTCAATTGTCATTTATCACCATAACAACAACAGTTGAATTCTGATGGACCTTATTACCCCAAAATGTGAAATGCTTTTAATTACTCGAACTCGCAAACTAAACAGTTTACAGCAATTGGTCTAGCAGCCTTTTTTCTCCAAATTACAGATGTGTTTAAATGATCAGAAAATCGAGAGAACAAAATGCATTCCCATTTAAACGAAAATTGGCTTGCATGCATTTTTAGAATGTTCTTATGCTATCATTGTAATTATTATGTAATGTAAAACACAATTATACCAAAAATTGAGTCAAATTTATTCCTCAAAACTGCATCACAATTTAATTCAATCAATTTTATAAACGTTTTATGACAACTTTTGTCCCGACAATGTTTCCATGCACTTATTAAAGACAATTGACAACGAAAAAAGTTGTTGCATTTTTATTGAGGAGATGTCATCATTCATCAAGTTTAAGATTGCACAGTTAGAATACTTTAAGTCTCTTAAGCTTTTATTACATGTGCTGACGCTTTCATTAGAATTTATGAATTATTATAATCTCTTTGTTAGTTGAACGTTGACCATTATCATGGCTCATCACCCATTATTCTCAAACTGAACATCGGACTTTGGATTCTACTTTCTTTGTCAAGAGAAAGCATTCCAGCAGCAGTCGCCAGTCGCCGCATTTGTTTATTTTTGATGAGATGTTTTGTGAAGCGATTTAGACAGCTTTTTGGATAAATGTCAAGTTTTTCTTGAGTTTAATTTGGTGCGCACTTCCAGCGAACTTTGACCCACATTGTATTGCATTGCTGCTTTTGTTCTTGAATCTAAAATATTTTTCTTTGTGTAAAATCGGTATAAATAGGCCAGTGAATTTTGTTATTGTTATCATTGTCTTGCGAGACGCCCACAATCACGCTGGTTTTATAACAATTACCTTAAAAGTGCTTGCTAGCATTAATTTTTGAATAAATTGTTCAATTTTATTACTTCTCATCATTGGTTCCACTGAACATACGGACTGGCCCTTTTGACAATTGGAAGTTATATCGGAGCTTCTAAGGAGGGAATTCACTTTTGGAGGAGGAGGTCTCCCTTTTGCATTTTGGAGGTGCTCACGCTGTCATTGGATTTCGGGTATCTTGGCCATCATCATGGCTCACCTTTTGAGCATTCCTGAAAATGTGGTAAGGTTTTGAAAGTTAATTATGATTCCCTCATTAATTGCAATATTTAACGTTTAAAAAATTTATGCATTATTTATTTTTCAGATTATCCAACATCTGTTTCCATGTCTTGATCACAACGATCTCCTCAGATTACGACGAGTTTCCAAGCAGACCAAGGCCTTTGCAGATGCTTATCTTTGGATCCCTCAGCCAGGTCATCAGGGAAAGTGGGAGCTGAAAATTGATTCCAGCAAAGAAGATAAGACACTGGAAGCGTTTCTTCAGATGGGTCTACCACCACCTTCCCGACTCCTCATTGTCAATAAAGTTAAAGAGGGACCCTCCGAGCCAAGGTCCTTTTTCGAAGATGAGCACTTGGAGGAATTCATGAGACGCTACAGCAAGTATGTGACCACTTTGAGAATGGGCAATCTGTTCATCCCGTTCACCTCCGCAAAGGAAATCGGTTTTTATGAAAGTTTGATAAATTTGGAGGAGCTATGCTGTATCGATATAAAAACTGTTGGCGGGGCTGCTAAGTTTGAAGAGAAGACGATAAAAGCGGAAGGGAGCTTCTTAATTCGACCAACTTTCAAAAAACTGAAAATCTTCAAGATGTACCACACGGACTGCATTAACTCAATGTGGAATTTCATCAACGGCCTGTCTAATAATTTGGAAGAGCTACTCCATCCCTTTCAACGATGGGGTGGGAATCCTTTGGTTTTTAACAGAAGCCGCATTGCTCCAGTCCGAAAATTGATTGAACGCCGTGGAGGGATGAAGAGCCGGGGCAAGCTGTTGTACGATTGGAGGTACCTGCCGGACACTGAGCCTTTGGAGCTTCTTCGAGTTTTCGCTAGCTGTCGTGATAATGGAGTCATGATCAAGAACCTTATAGCACGTCATCTAGAGTGCCTACTTTGTGACAAGACAGGAAGGATCGACAAGGATGAGCTGCTAGATCCCTTCACAGGGGAATGGATAATTAATTCTCAAGTGAATTACCAGAGAAATCTGTTTGTTGGGAATGTGATACATTCTGTGTTTGGTGTGACTGATAACGTGTTTCTTATGGAGTTGCCAGCTTTAGAGGAAATTCAAGTCCTTAGTGCAGATCACAGTAGGTTTCAGATTCGTCCAAGGCGTGGATATGAAGATCCTCAGTGGCCTAATTTAAGGCAAATGCATGTCTGGTTGAACAACTGCGAAGAATCAGAAATTCATTTTCTTTTGGGCAAGTTCAAGCGACCCGAATTGGTGGACTTGCTATTATGCAACTTTTCCAACGAAATCATGTTGCCTCTTACAAAGGAATTGGGGAATTATTGTGGGAGTTTGAAAAAGCTGACCATTCACTGTTGTGATCGGGATAATGATTTCTTTTTGGGGTTGTGGGAGGAGCTTCCGCTGTTGGAGGATGTTACCTTGGACGTATGCTGTAACCTGACAAACGAGGGTTTTGTCGGGAGTGGAGGTGATGGGAGTGGACCAGCTTTCCTCAAGTTAGAAAGTAAGACGATTTTGAACTGTGAACATGATATTTTTGTACAAGTTAGGTAATCATGTAATCTTTGTTCCCACAGAATTGAAGCATCTTGCAATCCAGAATGTTGATACAATGCCAGGGATTACAGATGCAGGTTTTAAGAATGTATTTCGTCACTTGAAGCTCACTAGTTTCCAGTTAACTTCGGATAAAGCCTTAAGATGGGTAAGAATTTTGAAACAAATCATTAATGCAAAAGAATTGTACTCATGATCATGAAATTATAACGCAAAATGTTACACTATTATATATTTTTGATAGATAACCTTGAGAGGAATTAAGGAGCTTATAACTGGACCATTTGGGAAAACCATTCAAAAGCTAGACTTGTCACAGGTTAAATTTGAATATGTCTCCGAGCAACAATTAAAGCAAATGGTGTCATGCTTCCGGACTTCGAAAATGCTTTAATTTTGGAGATTTGTGAGTGGTAGTCCCTTTATCCATTGTATTAAAGGGCACCACATCAGCACAAACTGATAGGACCGACAAGTGTCAAAATCAAAAGTATGGCGTAATGTCAGGAGTCGACTGAAGAGAATTTGAATGTACTTTTTACTTTTTGAGAATGTAATGGAATTTTTCTATCAACTAATTAAATTGAATTGTAATTTAGTAATTATGAACAATTGTAATTATTTCAACCAGTTGTATCAAGAGTTGTCGATTAAAATAATCTTACTAAATATTCTACTTTGCTAGCGTTCTATTTTTATTTCCCCAAAAGGGCTTTCATAAAAATCTCTAAAAATAGAATGATGAATTTGAAATATTATTTTATGCCAATTAATTTTATCCTGTAAAGAACGTCGCATTAAGCTTGCAGAAAAATCGACAACACGACCACACGCATCGCAACTTCGCAAAAAGGGAGCTAAATTCAAATTACAAACTAATTTCACAAAAATAGTACACACAATATTTCTTCTGTTTTGACTCTGATGACTGAACTCTGAACTGAACTAAAGGCGATAGATATTTGTTTGTGTCGTTTTTCCATCTAGTGAAACTTTTAATTTGACTGCACAGTAAAGTTCTCACACTTCTCAGAATCCAGTCATTCAAGTGACCAGCGGAGTAGTTTGTGTTTGCAGCTGTTTGCGGCTTGAATGACTAATTAAAACCTTGAGTAAGGATGAAGGATTATAAATTTTAATATATGCTTTCAGTTGAATCAAACAACTTCATTAATTAAATTGGGTTGCAAATTTCAAACAGTTATCTAATTTGTTTATTTTTTAAATTCAGTTTAGTTCATCTGGGTGAAGGTCGCGGTAACCTGAGCTGCTGTCAAGTGACAAAGGATAAAGTTGAGAACAACGGGGGAATAGCCATGGAGGAATTGGGAGGAAAGACGTCGCCATCTGTGTTATCGGCTGCCATAGTTACCAACTTAAAGAAAAGGGGAATCTTTCAGATTACACAGCAGCAGGAAGGAAACCTGACAAAATGCATAAATGAAACTATTGAGGAGATTCAATGTAAGTCTTGTATGATTAATTGGATCTTGTATTTGTCTTCAATAATGATAACAAAACAAGTACTTTAGTATTCACTCATTCTGTTATTTGTTTCAGACATGGGAACTGCTGAAGGCCAATCGGCAACCGCAACCCTTCCTCCGCTTGTCTTTGAGTTTGGGGATCCTTGCTTGATTATGGGGATGATGAAAAATGGGAAGCCGGAAGTTGTGAAAAACGAAGAAGGATCCGAGAGCACTCCAGGTTTTGCAGGATTCATTGATGGTAAGGGGCTCGTTTACGGACACTGTCGGGACCGGTGGGCTGACTTGTGGAACACTTTTGTTCCAAAACAACCATTCCAGTCTGTTGACCTGAAAGAATTTGGACTCTTTGATTTACCTCGGCATACGATTCTTTTGCACCCTTTTTTGGCATTTTGACCATCCACAATAGCATCAAAAATCCTCCTTCAAAATAA
>JAQFZH010003144.1:0-14500 GCA_034695485.1 Entomobrya nivalis | reverse complement strand
TGAGGCACTACGGTGGTGTTACGGCCATCATAGCATCCCTATAGAGCGTCCGTTCTCTATAGGAAGTGTCAAGGGTCAGAGCGCAATAATCCTATACTAGGATTCCGTCGCCTCGGTTTCCGAGCTCTGCATACCTTTACCTTTTACGTCAACCTTCAGTAGAGAAAAAACTGCCTGACGGCAGTCAAAAGGAAATCATTCACTTTAAATCAAACCGTGTAAATCATTAGTGCCTCAAAATCAATTACATCCTAACAAAGTTGAGTTTAAAACATCTCGTATTATTTTATTAAAATTTTATAATCCAAGAAAAGTTTCCATTGCATTCACGAAACTTACAAATAAAATTCAATGAAAGTGGTATCTCATATTTTACTATTTTACTACTATTCAAAAGTATTCTAGCTTTTAAAACTATTACAACTACGCTATGATAATATAAGTAGTTACTATATGATATAATTTTGCTTGACATTTTTGTGTAGAATTTTATCATAAAAATATTTTGAATTAAATAGAGCAAAGAATCAGTAAATAAAGCGCTAAATAAATTAGCTACTTTGTCTTTGTTCGTATTTGTATGCTAGGCTAACTTATAAATTAGGTGCTTAAATGAAACGTAATAATAGAGCAATTAAATTTTTGCATTTCTATCGTAGCCTACTTGAGATATATTGCCTCTTGAATATTCTGACTACAATCGTTTTAATTTTCAAGAAATGAAATGAGGAACGTCCTTGCAATTATGGTCTTTTCCCACACAATATAGAACTCCCTCAATGACAAAATAATAAACTCCGTCAACGACAAAATAATAAACTCCCTCAACGACAAAATAATAAACTCCCTCAACGACAAAAAAAAACTCCCTCAACGACAAAATAATAAACTCCCTCAACGACAAAATAATAAACTCCCTCAACGACAAATAATAAATTCTCACAATGGAAAATGTTTTTTCACAAGTGGAAATAAAATAAATAAATAACACCTACAATAACAGGAAAATACAACTCCAGAAATCCCAGAACACTGAACTCAGACATCAAAGACTGTTTACATAGTATACTGACGTATGTATTTGGTAGATTATTTTGGTAGCCAATACTAAATGTGTCCAATACACTGTATATAAAGCCTTATAATATGTAGTTTATGTTGATAGACTATCTGACAGATTACCGAAAACTGGATTCTCAAATTTTCGAATTGACATTTTCAATCCATATAAATTGATTCAAATTATAGGAATCGGTACTTTAGGGACACTTCGAAAATAAAAACGACAGTAAAACCAATTTAATATATTTGCAGTCCCAGTATATTTTAAAATAAGATCTAGATCTTTTGCTTCTATCATGTAAATTATTGAAAATTGTGCGCTGATGTGTGTGCGCAAAACGTACATGTGTTATTATTCAATAACGAAAAACTTTGTCATTTACATTCTTATTCTAGCAATAATTTCCAAAAATGCAACTATTAGTTTTCATTTAATTTTCTGACTAGTAGTAGTTTAAAACAAGTGCACTTTGGAGAATAAGAAACATCAGCTCAATAAAGACTTGGTGGGACCATTTACCAAAACCACGATCCTGATTAATGGCAAAATAAGTATGTCTATGCAGTCAGCTATCACAATCAAACATTTTTGACTATTCCAAGTTTGCTAATCTGTCCAATTATCACTTTAATGTCTTATTTCTGACTCCAACTAATGGCCATAACAAACTTACAAAAGTGTTGAACTTTATTCAACAACCTAGGTCATTGAAATGAAATGTATTTTGTTTAATCTGGTAAACTTATTATACAGCAAACAGTTAATTAAAGGGTGCTTAGTAATTACTGAGATTTCTTTGACCGTTAATTTTTCGAAGCTACGAGCTGATATAAAATTAGGTCCTTTAAACTACAAAACTTATGCTTCAAAATACGTCCAATCATAGGACTCTGAAAAAAGCCATAAAACAGAAGTGCCAAAAGTTTCCTGCGAAAAAAATCGTACAAGCTTGGTAGTTTTACAAAGTATACAGCAAAGCATGAGTATAATCCGAGATCAAAATAATATCAAAACAATTTTTGGAATAACGGCTTCTAAATACCATATCAAGTACAAAATAAAAGACAGCTCATCTTTATATATACACTAATTTGTAAAACGATTTTTCTTCTCACCACAACTTCGAACAATTGCTTTACATAATCTTAAACATTACCTCGATAAGTTCCGACATTCGAAATCAGTCCTAGAATAAAGCCCAAAGCTAGAGCTTTAAGATTAGTGAAGTAATATTTATATCAAACCTATTACAAATGCAACTAAGGGACGTAAGAAACTTGATATATTTTAATTGTAAAAAAGTATATCTTACAAAAAAAATTGATGCATAAGTTTACGTTGATATATTTAAAACGAAAAAATCAAACGAGTTGTTCAACGGCATTTTGAAACCGCTAGTTTTTCAGCTATCTAACTGTTGAAAAGGCTTAAACGTCTCGTGAAAGATAACATACTGGAGGTCAAAAAATCAACTTTGAAATGGTAGAAAAGTTAAACAAATTTCGACTTACTAAATATATCATAGACTTTTACAAACGACAATCAAAGAATCTAAATTAGTTCTATTTTTGTGGAGAATTTTGCGTTAGTTTTAAATATACTCACAATGAACACCAAGTGTGAGTTGGCTTGATCAAAACGAAGTGCATATTCTAGGACAGTTTTTTGTCGAAAAATACGATTCTGAAGATATTTTGCTGTAAAAATAACATTCAGTGCATGCAACAATACTTCGCTTACGACAGTACTGGACAAGGTTGCCTTAAATTATTCATATGCAAAATTAACAAACACCACCCTAAAATTTAAATTAAATGAATTTAATTATTTTATCTAAAATTCGGGTGTAGGTGTAACGATATTACTGAAGCTAGAATTAGATGTTACTTTTACAAAAAATGTCTTCGGAATCGTAATTTACGGTAAAAACTGTCCTGGAATCTACAATTCGGGTTTCTTTAGCCAATTTAACTACAATTCCTTGTCAGAACAACTTCTAGGTAATTTCGCTTTATTAAAAAATGCCTCGAAAGTTTCAGTTATTACTAGGTACCCTTTATTATATCAATCATGCAAAACACACGCATAGGTGTTGAAGTAAGGAGATTATTAAAAAACGAAACACTTATTGAGCCTCATCCATAAAACTTTAAAAGTCAATCAATACCTCTTATCAAATTATGATGTTGAAAACTGTTCAAGCGACACAAACACTCAAATAAAACATTCAAACGTTCGTTTTTGACATTTCCTCTTTATTGTAACGTAGTTTGACCAATTTGTTTTATTGTAAACCGTTTTTTAAGCAAATAGGACATAAAAATGTATTGTAATAAATACGAATGGTTAACGACAACCTCAGTGTTTGTTAAAGTCAAATATATTGTTTGTATATTTGTTTTGTTGAAGCATAAAAATGAGGACACACTCAATTCTAATTTCATTCTACAGAACAATTTCAGAGCGTAATAGTCTCAATTAACTCACATCAGCAAATTTTCACGTTGGTATTACAGTAAATACAGAAAACAATTAGAACCTATCATGGAAACCCACGAAAAGAAATTTGTAATACGACGTAAGGCAGGTTTGTTAGGCACTATTAATTGCACAGAAATCGTACTTGCAGAACTAGAAAAACATGATATTCTAAGCAGCGAGGATATTGAATTAATTGTAAGTTTTGTAATAAAAAATATAGATTTAAATATAGATACATAGTATTTTAAGTTAATTTTTTCTAACCTGTTTTAGAAGTCATGTAGGACACGTACAGCGAAAGCGGCAAAACTGTTGGAGATTCTCCCAACCAGAAGAAATTCGTACCAAATATTTACCATGGTATTGCGAAATCAAAAGCAGAGCGGCGCAGTGAAAATTTTAAAACAATTAAAACAGAAAAATGAACCCAGAAGTTGTTACCAACATCGAAAAAATCTATTTTTCGGCCTACCGGAGGCTTTTAAAAAGACCAGGAGACATTTAATATTAGTGACTGAAGATACCAATCTATCAAGACAACGATTTGAAGAGTACAGTGGCACGGATAACATTGAATTTCACACAATAGAAAACCTTGAACGAGAGTGTGAAATGACAGGCATTGAATACCCAGTAGAGACAAGAGAGGGTTATTATTCCACATTCCGTCAAAAGCTCTTGGTTATCGTTCCAGTTAACACCAAATACAAGATAACAATTGAGACTGATCCAAGCTGGGAAGTGATAAAGGAGCGCTTCGAATGGGACCATTTTTCCAATCACGGTCAACAAACTTTACTCGATAAAAAAGTTCAATTTCACGGACATATCTTCAGCCTCCGCGAGATGTGTGATATTACCGAAAAACTTGACCCGCAGTTAGAAAGTACGTTCATGAAGTGTTTGGAGAGCAGTCTAATTACCAAATTGCTTGATAATAAAATTGAGGTCACTAAGATTGCTGACGTTAATTCTCCTAATGTGCCCGCACATTACAGACACAGAAAACTACGAAGTAGAAGTCGAATTTCGAGAACAGTTTTGAATGTCACAAAAAATGATGATGGTAACGACGGCGATATATTTGTTTTTATATGCCGAAAGTTACGGCTTTACGTACTTTCGTCATTCGTGGAAAGGTTCGGGGACGGCAATTGTGATACATCAGTAGGTCAGTTGGAACATCGACATCCAAGGGTCAAATGTATTTTACTCGACAATCCAGTCTCCGAGGAAACAACCGACTTCGATGAAATATGCAAGAAAGCTCATCCAAGGCCAGTTCATTTGCTAGAGTGTGTACTGGAAAACGAGGATACAGGATCGATCAAGGAACTTCATTGGATTAAGTCTAAGGGTTGCATTAAAACTCTACAAAAGTACATTCACCGATTACAGAATGATTTTCCCGAAAACCGTTTGTACAGTATTGATAAAACGTTCTGTAATCCTGTCATCATATCCGATGCTCCTGGGATGGGCAAATCATCATTGCTATCTAAATGTGCCTCCCAGTTAGGAAAACTCTCAGAGGGAAGAAATGAATTGGTCATCGTGCAATTTATCATTTTAAGGGACTTTCTTAAAAAACTTTATCAATCTAATCCGTTTTTACGACCAACTATGGATGAAAACTTTTTAGAAGCATGTACAAAGTGTTTAGTAACATTAGGATCAACTTATCGTATTGGACAGTTGTTTTTAAAATCCTTATTAAAAGCAAAATCGGCCGATATAGAAGGACTTTCTGGAAAACTCAAAATTGAAATTATGTTTGACGGAATTGATGAGCTAGATTCGCAAAATCTGAAGATGGCAAAACTTATTGTCAAAGGGTTTTCAGGATACGTAAACGTTCATGCATGGATAACCTCAAGACCTCACTTGCTTGAAAGCCTTGAGCATTATTTTGACGTTCTTGGGATCAAGATCAATCAATATGATGAAGATGACCAGGTTAACTTTCTTTCTAACTACTGGCATAGGGAAGACAGCAATATCTGTCAGCAAATGTATGAAATTGCTAGGACAACCTTGCAGAAATTGAAGGAAGCACTTTCAGGAGCAGAATCGAGCAAAGATGTAGCTGGCACACCACTGCTGTGTTTCTTACTGGCCGAAATTTTTAAGAAAGAAGCTCACGAATGTCACAAACAGGATTTATCCCATGCCGTTAAACGACGAATAACTGATCTAAGAATTACCAACCTTTACGAAATGTACATTGAAAAGACATTGACAAATTGTGACACTGATGACACTACCTCCGTATTTCTTCAACACGTCGAAGTCGCTATTCACATTCTGTTTCCAGAACTTCAGCTACCTTTCATCTTGGATGAATGGGAGACCGGTAATGTTGAAAAATTATTAAGGTATGGAATCATGGAAGCCACTGAACCATGTAGATTTGTTCATGTTACTTTTGCACAATATATGGTAGCTCGAGGTATTATACACATACTTAAATATATGAGTAATCATAATACTACAAACATGACTTTAGGCCCTACAAATAACCGTTTCCAAAAATACACCACCTTGATTAAACAGGCGTTATCCGTTGAAATGGTACCATTGCAGTTTTCTAAATTTGGCAAAGGTTCCATTAAACACCAAGCGCATTTTAAATTTGCGAATATATGCTTCTTTTTTAACCATTCCTTAGATTTTGATATCGACGTGGAGAACATCATAGATAAAATTGAAAATAATTACAATCACGACAATTCCTGCTTAGCAAACAATATTTGGGTCAGTTTATTAGCTGCAGTTACCTCAAATCATTTCCAAATTGCAAAACTATTAATTCGGGCACTTAGGTTTGTTAACAGTGACGAAGAAGGAGTGAAACAATTTTTTTCTAAATACCCTCAAAATGATATTTCGTATTTAATCTATTTGGCTGCAAAATACTCCACTGAAGATTTGTTTGCATTGGTCTGTTCTTTATGTCTAGATTGGAATAAAGAGACTGTCCAGATTTCGGATTACGTTTTTGAGTGTAACCTTAATATTTCAAATAATCACATTGATTTTGTTACCCCCTTACATGTTTCCGTTGAAGCAGGAAATTATAAGGTCACAATCTATCTTCTTCTTAAGGTTGGTTTCGTTGATATAGTAAATAGCGATTTGGTTAAGTATAGGTTTCTATTACATTTTCTCCTAAAGAATAGCATTGAAGACACTAAGGTAACCATTCAACGTAAAACAGAAATATTAGAATTCCTTTGTCACTGTGTACCAGATTTATTTATTAAAAATATAGCTGATCCAGACGTGATTTTAGAACGTATCAATTTAGATCTTTTATTGTGCTTTTTAAAATATAGGGGAAAGGTGCAATACAATAATTGTTGTTATCAAAGCGACCTAGCTACAAACAAATATGGTGAGAATATGTTACACTTGCTTGCAACAGGGCATTACGACACAGATATGACTCCAGAAAAATACCATAATGCGCTACTAGAAATAAGTAAAGTGAAACCAAATTTAAATATTGTATCATATCTTAAAGCCCCTAACCTTGGAGGTTGGAGGGCAGCAGACGTAGCTTGTAGTTTTATAGATTTGTTAGACGAAACGCTAGATATATTTCAAAGTTTAGGAATCTTCATAAATGATGAAGGTCGTCAGCAAAGTACTACTATTTTCAAAGCAGTGGCAGGACAACGAGATGCCGTTGTTTTGGAAAAGCTAATTACACGGAATATTGGTTGGAATCCTAAAGCATTTGGGGTTACCATTTTACACGTTGCAGCTTCTTATTTAAACTATTCTGCGGTAAACTTATTTGTCAACAAGATGAATCAGGAAGTTAACGAACAGGATGATGAAGGCAATACACCACTTCATGTATGCTTTCGGGTTGAATTACAAACTTTAACTGGCAATAAAGAAGTCAGCTCAAGAGATAACAAGAACGAAAATGAGGCCCATTGTCAGCCACCAATACTCTACTCAGACCTAATGCAACGGTCTTGTGACAACACCAGCAAGTTTTCGTACATGGGTCAAAACATACCGTGTAATAAAGAGGTGCAAACGAATATTGAGCGCGAACCCAGTAACCAACACAAAATAATATCTTTGCTGATTGAGAAAGGTGCAGCAATTGATATTAAAAATAACAATAATATCACCCCTTTAAATCTTGCATTACAAATTTCCCTGGGGGGTTTAGACGAAGTCGAAAAAGGAAAACTGGTCAGTTCGAGATACAGCTTGTTCAGTAGCAAAGAATACATGACAATGGCACTAAAAGGACTATTGCTAAATAATCAAATTGGGTATTTATGGCATCCATCACTAATTGCTAGTTTTGCTGACCAACTTAAGAGCCGACAAGGGGACGTTCTATTCGAAGATACAATTGATGGTTCATCTTTAGTCCATTTGGCAGCTAGAAATCATTCACTATTTGGTGTCAAATATCTTGTTGAAAAGGAAGGACTGAATCCTAATAAAACAGATCGATTTGGTAAAACCCCACTTTTATCTATGACGTGTTCGGACAATTGTAACACCTTTAATTGTGCGGAACTTCGTAGGTACTTAATGGATTTAGTAAATACTCCGTAGGTTATATAAGATTTTTAAGTTAAAATGTAAGCGGTTCACTCAACATTATTTAATATAAGATATTTTAATCCTAAGTTAAACAAATTAAAAGTTTATCTTACTACAAGATTATTTATAAAAATTACATTGTTAAATAATCAAATATATTACACATCATGTTTAAATTTGCTTTTACTGAACTTTCATGTATACCTGTGCATAGGTATCAAATTATACACTGATTGAAAATTGTACAAACTCATTAAAAAATATAACTTGAGTTGTTAAATTGTATTTGAACGTAATCAATCTGACTAATTGTTCACCAATATTTTTTTTATTGTTTGATGTGAGTTAAGGTAAATTTCATAGCTGTTTTTTTTCGGCGATTTTGTTTTTTAAATTCAGCTTCGAAACCAATTTTATTGTCAAAAAGCATTCCTTTTATATAAAATTGTGTAAAGTATTGAAAACATAAATGCAGAAAAAATCGCAAGAAAATTGACATTCACATCATTTCTTTGACATGGAAATATCTCGAATAAATTCAAGCACATGTATATGCAACTAAATGTATTGTGAGTAGATGACCCAAGTCCTAAAATGATACATATGCCGCAGATAATATTTTTGGTCAATGGATTCATGTTACTTGAGTTAACAAATAATTTATTGTTTGAAAACGATAAGCTTATCATCAAACAACATTATTGACGCATAAATGGTGTGTAATTAATATATTTTGTGGATATAGTATATTAATTTAATATCTACATTGTAGTACATCTGCGAAATATGAGTAAACTCTGGAGCCTTGTACAAAGGTTACCCATATTTAGCAAAAATTAGCCTGATCTAGTAAGATTGGCCTTTATAATTATCACTATGATATACTCATATATCATATATTGATCGAACATCATGATTGAGTCCAAAAGCTAACTACTGCAATGTAAAAATATGTCTGTTTGCCATGGCTTATAAATAAGTAGAGAGTAGCTTTAATGTCGTATATTTGACAAAATACAGAACAAAATTAGAATCCGTTGAGCAAATTTGTTTGCATATTTTCTCATTTAATTTCGTAAGGAACTTTGAATAGTAAATGATTAACAGGATGATTGCATCTCTCAAAAACGAATCCGGATTTTCGTGTAACATTTTCTGGAATTGCTTCCACTTTCTTTATGAGATCTGTCTCAATGTTGTGAGATTTTACGTTGAACTATTCAGAAAAATCACAAATACATATATATATATATATATATAGCCAAGTAATAATAACATGGTTTAAAACATAAATTCGTACATAACTTGCTCGATTACCTTCCGGAACGCATCATACAAGTAATAAAAACGTCCCGATTTTTCGAATTGTCCTGATGCTCCATGAACCGTTACAATACCTTTGTACTTTGCTTCCATACAAATAAACCATTGTTCGCAATGGCTGCATCGAACGTTGAATCGACAAGAGACTTCGTAAAATATGTCTTATATAAAACATAACAAAAAATGGATTACTTCTATCATTCCTTATTACAAAATTCCAATGTATAATATTTTGTATTAGAGTTTTTACCAGGATCAAGTTTAGTTAAAATATTCAACAAAATTTGATCTTCCAGTATTGTCTTTTTGCTATACTGAAGGTAAGTTTTTAACATTTTTTCTTCCCAGTCATATGCTCGCATTTTGGTTAAATTCATTATCATCAGTCCTGCATTCAAACCTAACGGTTTTAGATAAGGTGTACTAAAACATCCGTAAATTTTGTACTTGACTGGTTCCTCGGGCTTATGATTTGGCACAACTCCCATAAATTGTTTTTCGTTCATATAGTTCAAATTATTCCATAGCTCGGCTACGTTCCCGGTTACAATAGAGTCAGTGTCTATGTATATTATTGAGTCCACGCTTTTGGGAATGTGAGACTGTGGTTACAAAGAGAAATACGTAACATAAAATTTAGAAAAATGTTTAGGATCATTGCTCAGACTTACGGGGAAAAAGAGCCGAACAAAAGTGCACCTGAACTTTGGTTGGAAAAGCATCCTTTGGTGATATTGTTTTGGTACTGCATCAAATACCGAATATGTATATATATGAACATTCCTTGTTGTATCCATAGCTTCAAAATCCTATCATTAAGGAAAGTATTAAAGTACCAAAATGTCAAAATACATTGTAAGTATATGCTGTTATATACTTACCATTAGATGGTTGTGAATGTAAGCGATATCGTTTCTGTGCTCCAGGAAAACATGAAAGTCTATATTCGAAACGTTAAATCGGATTGCTGATATTAGCACCGATTTTATTAAAACGACAGTTTCTTCTATGGATCTGGAATCGTTAGGTTTTCGACAGCTCACCAAGCCAAACGAGATTAATTCCGTATACTCCTTAGGCGTATTGTCTAAATCACTAAAATATTCCACCAATTAATAATTACTAATGTACATTTTCCCAATAAGTAACCATGATTTCTTACCTCTGGTTCCAAAGAAATGACAATACAATAATAGTTGTTATAGTAGAAATGCAAAGAAAGGCAAGGCGAACTAAGTATTTAGACATTATTTTTGGACTAAATTGTTTTCAATGTTATTATGCAAACGTTTTAAATTTAAAGTTAATTCGACAAATGTTGCCATTCAAAAAGAGTGGCTTTGGCATATTTTTAACGAAACCAAAATAAATGATGTACAGGTAAGAATGCTTTTCACTGCAATATATCACTTCATTGTTTTTATGCATATAAATTCAAATAAATCCATTGTTTTATATATTTTTACTTAACGACTTATTGTATAAGACAATCAAATAGTCGTGCATATATCAGAGAGCTATTGACATCACAAATTTTAAGCATCTTACAGCTAACCATATTTTAGCATATAAACTATTTTTGACACAACACTAATGTAGCGAGTTGAAAAGTTTTCGATTTTAATCATAATGTGAACCACAGTCGTAATTTTACTTTTATTTCTTACTTTATAACTCAAATTTGAAATTAAATTTTCCAAACCCTTAATTTTACTTTAAAACACAATTTTTAGTTCAATTTTACGGCTTTAATTCCACTGTTACCACAGAAACAATTCGGTCTTAATTTAATAACATCCGAGCACTTTCCTTGTGCCTTATACCAACTTAATCTTACAATATCTTCTATTTCTCCATCAAGTCTCCAATCACCATCTTCCCCAATTTTTACTACAACAGCTTCAAATCTTCCATTACCCGGTATAGAACTTAACCTAATTTGCATAGCTATCACAATTTCATCTCCTAAGCAAATTCGTTCCACCTCCTCATTAGTTAAACCTTCAACCGTACTAATTTTATCCACACTATCATTCTTTAATGACTTTATAAATTTTAAAGGTCTGCTACAAAATTCCCGTTTAATATCCTCCATATTCCATGCCTTAACTTGATCAACAGACTTAAAATGTAGGGGACGGCACATCGGATAAGGTTTCAAAGATAAGTTTATTCGTTGAATAATATACTTGGCTCCATCTTTTACCAAACCTAAGGGAATTATCGGAGGTTTTTTATTGTCATAACATGAACACCAGTGCAACGGAATTCCAGCTTCTTGACACGTTCGATGACTAGGCACTTTTTCAAATAAACTGATGCCTCTTAATTTGTCCAAATTTATGGTTTCATTGCCTCCAAGTATCTCAAACGTATTTTCAAGACTTTCACCAGTTTCTACTTTTTCTAGTCTTCTCAGGTCAATTAAGTCATAAAACATTTTATGAATATCGAAGTGCGAGGTCAGTTGTTTTGAATTGTAAACCAGATTATTATACGCTTTTTGAAATCTGGTTTGAAACCATTGTGGTAACACAATATAAGCAGCAGGCATTTTATACTCTATATTTCCTTGTCTCGTCTTTCGAACTTTCTCATTCCTTTGCCCATGATCTCCAACAAGAAATATTGCAGTTCTGTTAAGGGTTCCACTGGATTCAAGATAGTCAAGCAGTTCAACTAATGGATCATCAGTCCACTTTAATTTATTCATGAAACCATGAGTTAACTTGGAACCTACAGCATTGAATTGAAAGAAGGGTTTGTGTTCCTCGTTGTCTATGTTTCCTCCAAAGACTTCAGCAAAGCTTTTTAGATAATCCAGCATCTTTTCGTTGACCAACTTTGCTCCAAAACAGTCATCTTTAAATATTAACGATTTGGTAAAGTGTAAGGCTAATGGACGCCAATAGTAGTCGACTGGAGGATTTTTAAAGGCATCCGGCCAGTACTTGTTTCCAATCGTGTGCCAGATATCGTCCTCAGCTAAACTTGTACGATAGCCCATTGCACTAAAAACGGACCAAATAAATTGACACTTGTCCAAGTTGATGTGTTTGCCTAGTTTCCCTTTTGTGCATAATTCTTTAAACTCTTCGAAGGTATGACCAGTCAGTATTGGCATTAAATTTGGATACGAATTGTCTCCAACTTTTGTAAAACCTTCTAAATTAACTGCTGAAAGTAAGTTAAGTACATCTCGTGACTTATCCATCCAGCGTAAAAAGTTCATTTGGGAAGTTGATTCAAGGAATAGAAATATAACGTTTAGACTGTTTTGATGAAAGTCGGGATAGTTTGATTTAAACTCGGAAACTCTGGCGTCCACCAAAGGTTTTCGGGGAATAAGGGCTAAACCGTCTGTAAAATTGTTACCATTTGTTTTGCAAGTTATTTCGATATATTCAACGGGGTCAGGGACAAATGTTACTTTTTTCGTAATCGGAATGCATTTGGAGGACAACCTTAATAAAAATATTTGAAAGCAGACAAATTATTTAATAATTTATTATTTTTTATTATTTTTGTTTTCTTGAATTGTGTTCTTTACCTTGTGTTGCTTTCATCAACTCGATAAATGGGTCTGTAGCAGCAACCATTTGTAGCGGAAGCATTTACATGAGAGCTGCGCACAACTGAACTTCCATTTGATACGTAAAATGGAATGTTACCGTTGAACTTGTTTTTCTGTTTACTCAAACAGTTTGGTTTTCCAATATGATAGATAAATTGTTTGAACTCCTTTGAAATGGGTTGAATATTAGGAAATTTGCATGGGCTTGCTTCTGAATTTGAATTGGAATCAGTTTCAAAGTAGTCGTAATCTACGCTGATCCCAATATTATACGGTCTGTAAAACCAACGAAAAATAATACGTTTATCAACGAAAGATTGTGCAACAAGGATTATTTATGTAAGTTTAGAACAAGCTTACATTAGAGATGTATCAAAATATACCCTAGAAGCAACAAAGAAACTTATTAAAATAAATATTCCGATAGGAGCACCCGCTGATTTTGAAAGTGAACGCCATTTGTGTTTGAGTATATTTACTTGATGTCGAATCATAATAATATTAAATAATCTTTAGATCATAATTTAAATGGAATTGGTATAAAATGTACATAGTTTATTCTTTGTAATTTAAAGCTTGAAACACAATGCAGCGTTTTAATTTTATGTGACTATAATAAACCATCTACTTATAACAAACCAATGTCTTCGACTAATTGTGTACTGTATTAACTTTTTCCTTGAAACTGAAACAAAAACAATGAACATTAAACAATGATTATTGATTACTGCCGTAGCTAAGATAGGCATTAAAATTATTTCTGTAAGACAACATGAGCTAAAGTATAACTTTGTTAAATTTATTTACTTTTGTAAACAAGAGTTTTTTCGTTAATTTAAAATAAATGAATAACATAAATTAAAAATAAAGACAAATGAATGTTTAAGTGGTGGCATGAGTTAAACATTAAAGGAATAGTTAAGACGCTGCCATTTACAAAACCCAATATGAATGGAAGCATCCTTGTATTTTTTATAATATGGTTGTCGGATGCTTCACTTGGAATTTATGCGTTAGTGTTAGAAATTTGTAGAAACGTTTATAAATTTACCATTTTAGCAGCAACAAAGTGCATCAACGTTTTATGTAAGACTAGAAGTTTCTTAATTATTATTTTTGGTTTGGAAATATTTAAGGCATAACATTTCTCTACACTCTAAAAAGACTACTTTTTCACGCTGTTTTACGTCAGAATTTCTAAAAGTTCAAAATTGGGACTGACTAAGCATATTCAGTCATTTTAATGGGAGAGTGAGGTTTTTGGATTTTGGTAGTCTGGCAGATAAATGATGAACGAATAACTGTAGCATTACCTTTCATTGTAGTAAGGGAAGTTTGTGCATCAAGATTTACTAATTCATCAATCTTATTTCGTGTGCCGTCTTTTGACCGGATTTTTTTAGCCGAACGACTTTTGGCCGGAAGACAAATGACCGGACGACATTTTCCATAAATGAAATATAGGAAAAACGACAAATGACCGG